>BQNB010003047.1:0-37561 GCA_026074375.1 Tanacetum coccineum
AGCACTATTGTCCACTGTTGAAATATTGGCACAACTTTTGGGTTTAAGGCCAAACCTACGAGCTCACCAACATTATTGTTGACGTTTTCGAGTATCATTTTCAGGTGAAGTGAAAGAAGAGTAGTTTTGGAATAAGTTTGGATTATGGTCCCCTGTGCGGGCATTTGAATAATTGTAAGAGATTGTGGATTTTAGTTGCTGTTTGGGACATCACTTGAGTTTGTTCAAGGTTGATGGTCTTCATAGCACTTAGAGTTTATGCAATGTAGTTTTCTTTATTTTGTATCTTGTGTTATAATTGATCATTATGTTGCATTCCCGAGGTTTTGCCATTGTCGGGGTGTGACATTGGCCTACCCATTTGTAAGGACGTCGTTCCTCTACCTCCCAAGGAGACCGTAAGGGCTGGGCTGGCAACTTTAGGTTTATTTGACAAAGATAAACCAACCCTTTCATCCATTGTCCTTGTAAATTCTTCACCCTTAAAGATGAAGTATTTTCACCCATTTGGAAACTATTCATGTAGTATATTGTCAAGTTTTTGGGTGGGATGCAGGGATCACATGACCAAATGAACCTTAATCAGCAGACAATTGCATATTGCCTAATTTTTGGGTTAGAGATTGACACTGGGTGGATTATTTTCTCAGACTTGATTCATAAGCTTCAAATTAAGAAGAAGAACAGGGAATCGAATATTTGCTATTCATGGTTTTTATCCCTAATTTTTGAAAACTTGCTTGGAGAAAACTACATCAGCAATGATCTCACTCTTGTAAAACTCCACACCATAATAGTTGCTTTGACTTCACACATGCTAAAAGTAGCTAAACTTTTTCAAGAGCCTGAACAGTCTTTGATCCCTCCCTCTAGGGAGGTGAATAATGATGACACCGCTGATAAGTCCTTGTCCAAGGTCTCTGTGCAGTCTGTCACTCAGCCCAAAGCACCAACTGACCTGAAGACAAAGAAGAAGAGAATCCCACCTTCTTCCAAACCAAAGTCTCCACATAAGGTCAGGGTCATCCTTCCAAAGAAACAAGTTGCTGAGACTCAGCATGCTGAAGTCACAATGGCCATCGCTGACACCACCAAGATTCTAGTAGCCTCCGAGTTAGCAGAGGAGCAAGTAAACCAACCTTCAGCCGCTAAAACAAAAAAGGTAACAGTATTTTATATATAAGGGGCACTGCAAGCAACCACTCTCAAACTTCTCTATGAGAGAGTAATGAAGTTAAGGGCTACCCCTGACTGATTAGAGTGTCTGAGTCTGTACTTACATTTTAAAATTTCTGTACAATCTGTGTCTGCACTCAAAGAGTGATACTGAAAGACTAAAACCGTCTGATGTTGAATCTGAAAATTCTAAACTTTGCTGGATTATCCCATCCGTGCATGAAAGTTGACCTCTGTATGAACTGTACTCACTCAGACTCAGAGGTCCCCTCAACCATACAAAAGAGTCCCGAAAGTCTATTCTTTCTTATCTAAATTTTTAAAGGACTTTGGAGGGGACTGGATAATCACATCCAGTCTTCTTAGGGGCAGCGAATGGCGACCCTTCCCTTTATTACAAACTCACAACTCAACTAAAAAGGTCCAAAAGTTCTAAAACTTTTGTATGGGCGACTGGATAATCACACCAGTCTTATTAGGCGGTCAACGAATGGCGTCCTCAACCTATTACAAATTACAATGTTTATCTAACAATTTTATAATAGGTACTAGACCAAATGTTAAGACAGAGGTGAAGGTATGAGCTGGGTTTTTTGTAGCTATGGAGACGATTAGCTTGGGGAACAATCTTTAGAAACTTCCCTAAAGTTGAGACAGTGCTGGATGTAGTTGATAAACTTAACAAAGCTGCTTCAAGAACTCCAGTGGCAGTCACCTATGAAATAGAGTTGAAATCAAGGTAGTAAAGTCTGTCTTTACTAGCCATATCTCTGAACTACAAGATCAGATCATGCATGACTCTGAAGAAACAACTGATATTCAAGAGGACTCTGACTATGAATCAATGCCTGAAGATGACCTGAGATCTGTCTCAGAATTTGAAGCTGCTGACTTTGACGATACACAGGGAAATGATGTGTCTCACTCTGATCACATTTTCCAAGATGATAATGCTTTCGCTGAACGTCTAAGTCTTCCAGATCATATGGATCATATCTGTGAAGAAGTCAGCTCTCTTCATTCAAAGCTTAGAGATATGGAGTCTTTTATCATTCATCAAGTCTCAGCTGAAATCAAGTCATCTTTGCCAGCTCTTGTCTCTACTGATCTCCAAGAACAGCTGCCTGGACTTCTTTCAGCTACACTCAAAGACTGTCTTCCATTAATCATCCAAGAATCTCTTCAATCTCACATTCCAGCCTCCTCTAAACAGTTTACAAAGAAACAAACTAAGCTGAACAAGAAGGTGGTTAAGCACCTAAACAGACAGTTCAATATCTTTCATGTTGCTTAGAGTGACAGATTTGCCTACCTTCAACAGAAACTCTCCACGACACTCAAATCTGATATGGGACAATCAGTAACGTCTAAAGTTTAGTCTGGTATGCAAGATGTCTGGGTTAATCTGAACTCTCAGGTCAAATCTCTGGGGAAATTCTGTCGGGATGTTCAGAGTATGCAAACTCAGCTCAACGACATTCAGAGCCTTCTAGAATCAGCAATGATAGTTAATGATACTGCTAAGGGGGAGAAGAACAAGAAGGCCAAGGATGCAAACCCTCCTGCCACTCAGGAGGAGCATCAGTCAGCTGAACCCTTAGTTGAAAGTCAGGGGGAGCAACCAACTGACTTAAAGGTTGTTAATGAAGAATCAACTCCTCCAGCCAAGGATGATTAGATAAATGTAGGATAAGAATTGGTAGTTTACAACTCAGAGGAAAAGAAGTCAGAAGGAACATTATTAGTGGAAGATGATTCAGATGAAGATGACAAGCAGCCCCTATAAAAAAGATTCAAAATCATGACTCATATTCTTGATATTCCAAATCTAATTCCTCTGAACACCTTTGTCCCAGAACATCTTCTTAAGCCTAAAGAACAACAAAAGTCTGTTTAAGAATTCACCAATCAGCTGTTTGAAACCACTTCCTCAAAGTTCTCACCAACTCCTCCCAAAGAACCAATACATTCCAGAGTTTCTTCCAAAGGCAAAGAAGTTGCCATTATAGAAGAACCAGGGAATGAGCTTGTTCGATATCAAGAAGAAGGAGGTTCTAATCCTAAAGTTCCAAAGTTAAATCCCTTCATTACCCCAGAGGGACCTCTTTACCAAGAAGAATACAATAATCAAATCAAGGAAATGAAGAGGTTAAGTGATCTGAAAGCTGAACAAGAAAAATCAGAATAAGAACTAAGAAAGATGTTCAATCAAGTCACACTGAAGGCTCAGGCTCAGAAATGGACTGAACATGAGGCAAAGAAGGTCAAGATGATGGAAGAGTTCAATCATCAGATCTCCTTCAGAGCTGATCAACTACCAATCACAAAAATGAGCTATGTTGTAAATCCAAATAAGGAGGCAACTATGAAGATCATCAGAGGCGACAATCCTCTGAATCTCATTGTCCACCCTAACTTTAAACTTAAGACGCTAAGGTTTAGTGAATGTCTAGAAGTTCATGCCCTGGCAGCAAAAAAGACAAGGAAATCAAATGATATGCTTCTGCAGAGTCTAAGGGCAAAATTTCAATGGGTCACAAACTAGGCAAAGAGGCTAGGACTTCCCCCACCTCCAGCACTTGCAACTTTTAGAATAACAGTTGAGGATAGGAAAAGGAAAAGGACAGAGTTTCTAAAGGAAGCCTTTGTGATTGAAGACATCAGAGTGGATGGGATAGACAGGAACCTGATTCCTCCTCCTAGGGTCATACCAATCCAGGGCCTTGTCATCAACAAACCTGAGTCAAGATTCTTCTTCATGAATGGGAATACGAATATAGCCTTCCAAAGAGAAAGTGAGTTCCATCTGACCACTACTGTTCAGCTAATCCGGATTCAGAACAAAATCAAAGTTGACTCAGAGATTGCTAGTGAGATGTTCACAAAAATGATCTATGTAATAGAGGCTAGGAGTGATTGTATAAAGGCTAGGGAGATTGTAGAAAAAAACTTAGATAATTTAGGCTAGTGATAATAAAATCAATAAAGTTTCTTTTGTTAATCTTTTTGTTAATTATGTGTAAGAAGAAGCTGTGTACTCACTTACAATAATTTTTACTTATCATAATTTATATTTAAATAGGGGGAGATTGTTGAGCCGATTCAGAGCCTAGTAATCAGCGCCTAGATTTAAATAGAAATTAGGCTAGGTATTGAAGGACCCGCTGAGTGGCATCAGCGGGTAACGAAGGACTCTCTGAGTGCAAAGCATCAGCGGGCTCTTCAGACATATTAAAGAACCGCTGAGTACTGGGACTCAGAGGTTATGAAAGGACTCTCTGAGTGCAAAGCATCAGAGAGCAACGTCAGACATATTCAAGTCAAAGACATCGTCAAGGAAGTCGAAGATCACTTGAAGACATACTCGTCATCTGGGATGGATATCATCTGGTATGTAGAAGGAATATGCTGAGGTTCTAAGAAGAGTCAGAGGTGGTAATACTCTGACTATCCTATTACCCTTTAGAGAAGAGCAAGCTGAACTCAAGTTTCTCTAAGAGTTTAGGCGGGATAAGTTAATAAAGCTTATTGGCGGGACAATAAGACATTTGACTTAAAGTCTGAACATAAGTACGAGTTGGTAAAAGTAGTGAACAGTTGGCAGAACTATTCACTAAAGTATAGGCGGGTAGTTCCCAAGAAGGGACATGCATTAAATACCTCGTACGTCTTCCACTAGAATATTGACATGTTGCAACTACCCCCACTAAGGACGCAACCTCGTATTAGTATAAATAGAGAATGTTGTAAGGAGTAAATGTCATCGCTTTAATTGTTGTTATTATTATTGCATTTACTCCTTTAGAACTTAACAGAGGTCAGCTGTCTCAATCAGTTGTCCAGATAAGTTCGCTTGTAAACTTAATTCATTAGTTAAGTTTACTTGTTCAAAGGGTGATCTTACATTGTTATTCAACTTGTGCGATCCATAGCTCATTGTAATACTTTGATTCTTATCAATAAAGCATTACACGATTGAAAAGTTATTACTTGTGTTATTTGACTATTGTGGTAAGTGTTACGTTCCATAATAGACATTCAATTGGGACTTTCAATTGGTATCAGAGAAGTGTCAAGTCATAAAACCATTAAGAAACTGTTCTTTGTTTTAAAACTACTCTAAAAATTCTCTTTACATACCACTTATAATAAATTAAAATTAAACATGATTTTCATATTTGAGCATCTCCTAGTACTAGCCTACCTGGTATTCCCCTTCCACCTATAAATAATAATTGTATCATCTATTTTTGAATTAACGAAACATAATTAGTTTAGGAACTACAAAAATTCTGTTATTATTATAATTATCAAAATGTTAACTTTGAGAAAGAAAAGGTAAAAATACTACCTTACCATGTTGTTTGACACAAGCCTTTTAAAATCGACCTCCAGAATTATTACAATATTTTGAATGGTAGGAATAACACTTTACCCTTTGTTATGTAATCAGCCTTAAGAACCACTCTCGGTAAGAAGGGTGCGATCATATCAGCATTGGAACCCATCAAAACTTCGCAGTTAAGCGTTAGTAGCGGTTTGGGTGACCCATTTGGAAGTCCTTGTGTTGCACCCCTCTTTTTATCTAGATATCAAAACACTCTTATGTCGATGATTATTAAGAGTATATTAGTCATTAGAAGCTTAACTCAAAGTATATACATCCTTGGTGGATGAAGAGCATATCATGTTGATGTGTTGTCGTTGTAGGTTATTAATACCTAATCAAGTTTTATTATTTATATTTTTGCCGAATTAACCTAAACAACACTAACTGGCAGTGGACCCGATCAGTTGTAGCTTCATTGGTAAGTAGGGTGTCGATCACTAAGAGCGAGAGCGTAATTCCTAAGTCTATCAGTATTTTAGTTATCTAATCTACGTTAAACCTATGCTAAGTTACACCTACTCCTAATTCTAACGGTTGAAAGGGGTTTAGTCTGAGAGACTAACACGGGTTGGTTGGTGACTTAACCTACTTTCTCTATTCTAACGCACGCAAGTTAATTACCAAAAGGAAGAAGAGCGATCAAGCCTATTATAAGAAAATTGTATTAACCATGTCTAATCCGATTTAATGTTGGTTTGCTTAAGTGTGCTATGATTGCTTATCTTGAGACGGCATATCATTCCTAGATTTAGACGGGACATCATCCTAAAACCTAGACACACTAATTTTGTTACAATTAAATGCATCCGCATAAAGCATCCTTTTTGCTGATTATAATCTACCTTAGGGGGCTATACTGGTGACTATCGAGATCCCTAGCTCACGAACACTTTATCCACTTATGATCAATTCTAGTTGTATGTATTGGTAGCCTACCGACCATCGTGAATCCAAGCAAAGTCGTAAAATGTATTTGTAGTATTAACCTAAGACACCACTTAGCCTACCATTCTCTATAACTAGGGGAAACACTAAAATCTTCCATTTGTAGGTCTATACTTCTAATTCCATCTTCCTTAACGTGAGTTTTATCCCAAACCTAGATTACTTGATCCATCTCACTAGATTTAGTTTGAATTAATAAATTAAACCGCACAATTGAACATAAAAAAATATCATGTGATAAACATAACCAACAACAAACGATTAATTAAGCAAATCAGTATAAGCAAACACCAAACTTTTAAATCTTCATAAACATGGCTAATACCTAATGGTATTAGCCGTTAACCATTGTAATACATACAAATGTCATAGATAAACGAACAAGGTAAACTAATTGAATAATCAAAAGATAACAAAGAACGAACGCATATTTAGAGTATGTAATATTACAAATTGAATTCTATGGAATTAGATGCGATGTGAGACCTTCGTTGCTCTTCTTGCCTTCTAAAAATCGACTTCCGAGGTTAGGGTTTCGAAAATATGGTTAAGCACACCCTAAAAACGAGTTTAGGGTTTTGTATTTATAGTTGCTGGAAATTCTATGATACGCCGTATTAGGAGAGTCCAATACGGCGTATTGGGGGTTTCTTGGAGTAGGGACCACGTTCAATATCTTCCAGAGTATTCTTCACTTTGTCTTGGATACTACGTATAGGTATTCTAGACACGACGTATTGATCTTGAATTCTTCGTGGTATTTCGTGAAGTGTTGGCACGGATACGCCGTATCTTCCTTGATGGATACGACGTATTGGCTGTCAGAACAGTAATCTTCAAATGTCTTCGTTTAAGCTCCAAATTGATTGCCTTTATGCTAATTTTCACCAAGTGCTTCATAATTACTGCAAAACTGAAATATAAATAATTAAGTACCAATTCATGCAATAATTATATCAAATGGGTTATAAAATGCGGGATAAATGATGCTAATAAGGTGATGTTATTTGATGTCATCAAATATCCCTCCACGTGAATTCTACTTATCCTCAAGTAGACTTTATAAAACTTATGAAAATGTATCCTAACCGATGTAGGATTTTTCCTTAAGGCAATTCATTCGATCAATTACTAGTACACAACCAAACACCTCACGAAATAGAAAAATAAAAACACTCAAATCACTCAACTAATCTATGTGGTAACATTTAAGTAATTCACTCAATTGCTCGGTCGTGACAAGTATTCTATCATAAGCTTGGCAAGGATACACATCTCCACCACTAAATCTAAGAAGTAATAAGTCTAAAAAGGTAAATTGGCTTTAACGAAGGCTTAGGGTTTGATCATTCTTGCAATCTCTTACCAAAAGTGCCACCCCAACAAAGGCGACGAAAACACATATACACATCAATAACGATGAAATAGACATACATGAATGCTCACTCCTTCATTCGGATTTAACCAAGGGTTAGGAAGAAGAATGATATAGGGTATGGACCTTCTAATTCTTATATCAATAGTAATGAACCAACAAGGCAGAAAAAATCACACATACACCTCCGTAACGACGGAATAGACATGTATGATTACTCGCATCCTCATTCGAGCAAGACCAAAGATTAGAATTAGGAATGTAAATTTTAATTGGTGTAAAATAAAAAGAACAAACAAATATATTAAGTTTACAAGTTGCTAGACACTTTCCCGACAATCCCTTGAAAAAAGACACAAAACTAGACACCAACTCACTCTTTAACACGGAATACTCACGCTTTAGTAGACACATATTAGGCTTATTAAATGCCTTGATCAATTGATAGATCAATACAACCTTAGTTGTTGTCCCCATGACAACAACTCCCAAACTTCCATACTATACATACTATACAACAATAGTGGTGATATTGACCACTTTATACAAGAAGATACAACCTTTATTTTTTTGGACCAACATACAACAATACTCTACAAACTTGCTTTTTTAGTATTTTTTTTTTGATTTTTTTTACTAATATATACACGAATTTTAGTGTATTTTCACCTTCTCACGATCATCATAACTCCGGATAATTTATCCATAATGCTCCATACTTCGGATTTTAAAATAATAGTGAAAATAGTTAAACACACGAAAATTGACGACTAAAAATATACACTACTTTCACATTCCCATTGCATTGTGCAATTTTCCGACCTAACCAAAGATAGAAAATACGCACACGGCCATAGGAAATACATTACTTTACACAAAAGCAACTAGCAACTCGATTAAGGACTTAATCTAATAGGGTTTGTTAAGGTGTAAAGGTGTAACGAAACAAATATTTATTGGTGGAAGAAAAGAAAAGAATGGCTCAGCTGGTTTTTCTAGGGGAATCACACTCTAAAAATGAGAGTAAGCAAAAGGGTTATACGGGGGTTAAATAACCGATGTGGTTAATTAATATCACAAACATATAAAGGCTTTTTGGGTGTAATCTTAGAAATTTACCAATTTAGACAAGTCACTCCATCTAAATCCATAGTACTTATGATGGTCTCGAATAGATATATCAAGCCAAGTTATAAAGTTTACTACATCACCGGCGCACTCATATTTCGTGGAATTTAGGGTAAATCGGGGGAAACGGAATAGGCTAACTCTCACAATTGAAATTAAGGGCTATTGTGCAGGTTATGTAACTAATAATTTTACAAAATTATGCTTGAAATTTTTTTAATTATTGATCGTTTTTTAAGCATTTTATTGTGAAAATAAGGACAAGTATCCATTCTAATTCACCCCCCCCTACTTGAAATATACAACGACCTCGTTATAAAGAATTAGATTAAGAAACTCCCCTGAGATTTGCTCGGTATGATCCTCCATGTTGCGTTTGCGAGCAAGATTATGTGTTGAACAGCCGTCTTGAGATCCCTCAAGACTCGAACACTTCAAGATTTCTAGATTATAAATACTCCACCAAAAGTCATTCATTAAGCTTCATGAAGGTCCTAAAAAAATTTAAAAACACTATGCAATTCTATCTCCGTCCTTTGTATGGTTAGAAAACAAAAAACAAAAACAAACTGTACAGGAACCAATACGCCGTATCCTAAAACAAGGATACGCCGTATGGAGACCCGTAAAATGTTTCATTGGTAGGGGTCAGAAGATCAAGTACGCCGTATCATATTCATGAATAAGCCGTATTGATAATCTAACGATAAAGTTCAAAGTGTAGAAAAGTAAAGGACTAGATAACGTGCAGAAACTCAATACGCCGTATCCATGGAACTGGATACGCCGTATCGAGAGTCTGGGAAGACATACTCGATTAAAAGTAAAATAACATTTCGGGTTGTCTCCCATGAAGCACTTTTATTTACAGCTAAGTCTTTAAGTTAGACTTTTCTTAAGTTTCACACTTTTCATCACTCTCTTGCCAACCAACCGTTGGCCTTGACCCATTCATCGAACTCATTGTCAAACTTTCTTGACCTATCTTGGAGTGTTTCTTCAAGCTTGCATTTCTTCGTTATGACTTCCTCATCTTTATCTTGCATGAAAGAAGGGCCATCTTTTGAGATAAGTAGTCCATCATCCAATCATAATATTCATCGGTAAGGATCAATTCGTAATTCTTGATTTCCTCTTAGCAAACTTTGGTTGGATTAGTCTTTTTGGATTCCATAAGCTTCCATTCTTCATGAGGATTGTAGTTTTTCTAGTAATTATTACCCATGTCATTATCAACTTCCTTCCTTGAATCGTTCCTACAAAACTCTTCAAATTCCATCTCAAAGGTTGTGTCGCACCCAAACCAATTGAAGGCATTCTCGATGGTTCCATCCCCTTTCTTGCATCCAAGATCACTAGCCTTCTCCATTCGATTATGCTGAAGGAACAAGGAAGCTAAAGTAGAAAGTTAATTTCAAGAATATGAAAAATCATTGTATTAGACACACGATACGCTGTTATGGATTAACCCAATACGTTGTATGGTTCACCTGATGTCAATACGCCGTATTCATTAAGGGATTATGCATATGACTTAAGTGATACCAACATCAATTAAAACGTATGTATCAAAAATTATCTAAACAACTTTTCAATGATGTATCCAAAGAACTTAAGATAGTAAGTTTAAATATTTCCCAACACTTAGACAAGAATTTAAACAAAAGCCTAAAGATTTCAAGGATTTCGAATGAGTCAAATTTTGGGCATTCCCGAATGCAAGAAAAGATCAAACAAGTGAACTTACCCTTTTCACCTCTTTCAAGTAAAGAGAACTTAGGGTTGAATCTTAAACAGATCGCTTCAAGTCGTTATTATCTTAGTGAAGTTGATTTTTTGTAGACCCAAGAAAGCATGCATGCAATGCATGGTTCGACTGAATTTATAGGCTCAGTTCCCAATACGCCGTATTCACAAGGTGAATACGCCGTATTGATTCAAGAACTGACATCCTTTAATTAATGAATTCTAGATATGCCGTATTGGTAATCATCCATGTTAATACAGATAATGTCTAAAAACGTTATTTATATTTTTCGACCTCTTACTGTTTTGATAATAACAAAATATAAAAACGTTTACGATAAAAATAAACGTTCACAAATTATTAATTGTAAAATTCCATTTCTAAGATTAGTGATCACTTAAGGTATGGACAAACAAAATCATTAAGCATGATTAGTGATCAAGAAAATATTTTTCTCTTAACCATCACTTTTATTCTACAAAAGTATTTTCACAAAAAATAAATATATAAAATATTTTCTAATTAAAAGAAAAGTTTTATTTAAAACTTAAATTTGAAATTCAATTTTTCCCCCAAAATGAAAGGTTCCATACCATATACAATCTTCACCACAAAAAGACAAAAACATGAGCGTAGTCTATATGGCGGCCCCCTTATAGGTCTGGCGGCCCCCAGATATATTTGGGACCGCCGGGACCGCCCTCAGTGACCGTTGGATTTTATTTTCTATAAATACTGCTCCATTCCTAGCAGAAAAACATTTCTCTTTGCACGAATTTTTTCATACTTCTTTCTCTCTCTAAAAACCTTCTTTCTCTCACTAAATCTCTTGATCACTAACATCCTTTGATCTTGTTTCAAGTGATCTAATCTCATCTCATCTCTCTCATTCTTTAATCAAGTGCAAGAGAAAAATATTCGTATTTGCCAAGAAATAAATTGTTAATTAGTGATCTCTCATCTCTTTTTCTAAGTATCAAATCTCTATTGTAATTATCTTGTGTAGCTGTGTGATTCGGATTGTGCGTAAATCCGATAGTGTAGATCTTGTGATTGTATATTGCTTGTGAAGTGGTAGATTGGTTCTAGCTAAGATTAGGACTCGGCATTTAGCTTAGTGTCGAAAAACAACGTAAGCGACGTGTAAACGGTTTTCTCCGCCTAAAGGGAGCTTGTTGACATAGTGAAATCTCGAGTAAGATACTCGGGGAGTGGAATAGGGCAAAGAGGTGCTTCATAGCCGAACCACTATAAAATCTTGGCGTCTTGGTTTGATTGTTTTTTTCCTTATCTCTTTATATTATTGTTATTGTTATTTAGTTTTAACTTACATTGTTATTTTTTTGATTATATTGTTGATTGGTTAAACGTATAACTCGAATCTAAGTATTTCGAAAGCAAAGTTTTAAAACGTAAAACGAACTTGTAAACTATTCAACCCCCCCTTCTAGTTTCTACAATTGGTATCAGAAGCCAATGTCACTTAAGATTTTTAAAATATATTGTATGTTAAAGCTTGGATCGATCAATGGATTTTGACAAATATCTAGAAGGGCAATCCATGCAAAGACCACCACTTTTTGAAAGTGATAGTTTTATTTATTGGAAAAATAGATTCAAGACATATGTTAAATCAAAAGATCTAGATCTTTGGCATGTTATTACTAACGGTGATTTTCAACCCATTATTCAAAATCCGAAAACCAAACTTGATGAGGTTGTCCCTTTTGATAAACAAACCGATGATCTTAAAAGAAGGCTTGCAAAAAATAATGAAGCCAAAATGGTTATTTACAATGCTTTGCCAAGAAAAGAATTTGAAAGAATTTTCATGTGTAATACGGCAAAGATATTTGGAAAACTTTGTTAATCACCCATCAAGGTAATAATTAAGTCAAAGATAATAAGATCGACCTTTTGGTTCAACAATATGAACAATTCGTCATTTCCGAAGACGAATCTATAGATAGTGCTTTTGCTAGATTTAACACTATTATTACTAGTCTAAAAGCTCTTGATGAAGGTTATTCTAGCAAGAATTATGTTAGGAAGTTTCTTAAGGCTCTACATCCTAAATGGAGAGCAAAGGTCATGGCGATTGAAGAGTCGAAAGACTTAACATCATTGTCTCTTGATGAGCTCATTGGAAACCTCAAAGTCTATGAGATGATCATCAAGAATGATTCCGAAATAGTCAAAGCTAAAGGAGAAAGGAGATCTCTAGCTTTAAAGGCTAAGAAGGAATCTAGTGATGAGGAGTATTTGACTTCCGAAAGCGAAGACGAAGAGTACCCCATGGCGGTAAGAGACTTTACAAAGTTCTTCAAAAGAAAAGGAAGATTTGTTAGACAACTAAGGAACGACAAAAAGATTGTTCAAAGAAGCCGAGACGAAAAAAATGGCAAGAGTGAAAGAAAGTGTTTTAGATGCGGAGATCTAAATCATCTTATTGGAGAATGTCCAAAGCCACCAAGAGACAAGAACCAAAGAGAATTCATCGGAGGTTCTTGGAGTGATAGCGGTGAAGAAGATGATGAAAATATCAAAGAGGAAACATGTCTCGTAGCTCAAGCGCCAAATGAGGTATGTTTCGATTCATCTTACTTTAGTGATGATAACTCATCAATAGATGATTTAGCACTAGATAATGAATATGATAAATTATGCAAAATGAGTTTAAAGATAATCACTAAAAACAAAAGATTAAAAGCTACTAGAAATAGCCTAGAAACCAAAATTAGAGAATTAAAAGATAAATTGTTCATATTCGAGAAAAACAAAGGAGTTGATCTCGAATGCACAAAATGCCAATCGCTTAAAATTGAGAATGAAAAACTTAAAGAGGAAGCTCTTAAACTAACCAAGTTTGAAAAGAGCACACATTGCTTAAATGAAATGTTATATAATCAAAAACCATCTAGTGATAAATTAGGTTTATGGTTTAATTCATTTGAAGCATCATCTAGTAGAACTAAAGAAATAAAATTTGTGAAAGCTTAGAAAAAGGCGTCCTCTGATGGAGGTCCTATAAATATGGGCGGCCCCCATAGTGAACAGGCGGCCCCCAAAATAATTATGGGACCGCCAGCAGCTACGCCTGGATCTGAGAAAAGTGTGTCTTTTAAAAATCTATTGTGGGTCCTAGACCAAAACACATAATAGTAAACAACGTTAAAGTTCCCGTTGCTAGTGATGATGAAGTTAAACAATTTTATAAACCATTGTCAAAACCCAGAGTCGGATTTTCAAATCCAAAATTTAGATCAAAAACTCCACTACCTAGAAGAGTCAATAATAATTATCCATGTGCAAAAACACCGCAACCAAAAAGGAACGTTGGTTGACAAAACCAACCTCATGGCTATCCCGTAGCTTGGAACAACTTCCAACGACAAAGTTATATGCCATGGGAAATGTGTCTTCCATTTTCACATCCCAACCAATTACATCAAATGCAAGGGATGTTTAGCACTAACAACTTTAGACCCATGAGATATTGGGGACCAAATGTTTGAGTTGTTGTCTTATATAAATAGATATGCCTTGGAGTCGACTTGGAACCCGACGAATGGATTAAAGATAGCGGATGCTCTAAACATATGACGGGTAACCGAAAGCTCTTCTCCACTTACAAGGCATGCAATGGAGGTCATGTCATTTTTGGTAGTAAGCTTCGCGGTAACATCATTGGAAAAGGTATGATTTCTAATGACTCTCTCAATATAGATAATGTAGAACATGTTGATAACTTATGATTTACCTTACTAAGTATAGGACAAATATGTGATAATAAGTGTAGAGTAACTTTCTCTAAATATGATAGTGAAATCACTAAGGACGGTAAAGTCATAGGTAGAGGTATTAGGAAGAAAGGCTTATATGTGATGAAATTAGGAAATAAGCCAAAAGACAAAATTTGTCTTGTAACGATTGATGAAAACTCCACATTGTGTCATAGGAGATTAGGTCATGCTAATATGCATCTCATTCAATTGTTAGCATCTAAGGAACTAGTTAGAAACCTACCTAAGCTTAAGTTTGATCAACACTTTTGTTATGCTTGCAAAATTAGAAAACAAGCTCACACTAGTCATAAGGCTAAGAATATAGCCTCAACGACTAGATGCTTAGAACTTCTTCATATGGATCTCTTTGGTCCATCCACCGTATGGAGTTACAAAGGAAACCGCTACACCTTAGTTATAGTAGATGACTACTCTAGGTATACTTGGACTAGATTCCTTAAGGATAAAACCGAAGCTTTCAATCAATTTGAAATATTTAGTAAGAAAATCTAAAACCAATTAGGATGTACAATAGTGTCAATAAGAACTGACCACGATAGGGAATTTGATAATGGAGAGTTTTGTAATGCCAATGGTATTACACATAACTTCTCAGCTCCACGCACCCCTCAATCAAATGGCGTGATTAAAATGAAAAATAGGACACTTCAAGAAATGAGTAAGACTATGTTGAACGAGCAATCGTTACCATAAAAGTTTTGGTGTAATGCAGTAGACACTTCAACATGCATTCTCAGCCGAATCCTAATTAGAGCCATCTTAGAAAAAACACCTTACGAACTCTTAAGAGATAGGAAACCTACTTTAGATTACTTTAGAGTGTTTGGAAGCAAGTGCTTCATTTTAAACACTAAAGACTACCTTACAAAGTTTGACCCAAAGTCATACGAAGGTATCTTTTTAGGTTACTCTCAAAATAGTAAAGCCTACATCATCCTAAATAAACACACTAGGAAAGTCAAAGAATCACTTAATGTGACATTCGATGAAACTCCTCCACCCTCTAAGACATCACCCTTGGTGGATGATGACTTAGATGAAGAAGAAGCAATTAAGGTTACCGAAAAGAAAAACCTAGAAAATGACATTGTGGATGAAACTTTAGAGATTGACGAAATAGTCAATATTAAGGAATCTAGGAACCATCCATTAGAAAATGTCATAGGAAACCTTAACCAAAGAACCCTTAGATCACAAGCCCAAAACCAAAGTAACTTCTTTTGTTTTATATCAACTATAGAACCTAAGAATGTGAATGAAGCCTTAGGAGATGAAAGTTGGATAGTCGCTATGCAAGAAGAATTAAATCAATTCATTGCTAACGACGTTTGGGAGTTAGTTCTACAACCTAGGAATATGACAATTATAGGAACTAAGTGGGTGTTTAGAAATAAGTTAGACGAGAACGGTATTGTTTCTCGAAATAAGGCTAGGTTAGTTGCTCAAGGCTACAACCAACAAGAGGGCATCGATTATGATGAAACTTATGCCCCGGTTGCTAGACTTGAGTCAATTAGAATATTATTAGCTTATGCTTGTGCTTTAGATTTTAAGCTATTTCAAATGGATGTAAAAAGTGCATTCCTGAACGGTTTTATCAATGAGGAGGTGTACGTAGCACAACCTCCAGGATTCATTGACTTTGAAAAACCTGATCATGTTTATAAACTAAAGAAAGCTTTATATGGTCTTAAACAAGCACCCAAAGCTTGGTATGATAGATTAAAAGCTTTCCTTATTAAACATGAATATAAAATGGGAATGGTAGATAACACTCTTTTTACTAAGAAGAAAAGTTCTAACCTCATCATCGTTCAAATATATGTCGACGACATTATATTCGGTTCGACTTGTCAAGACATGTGTGATGAATTTGCCAAAATCATGCATGACAAGTTCGAGATGAGCATGATGGGCGAACTTAACTTTTTCCTTGGACTACAAATAAAACAAATGGAAGATGAAATCTTCATTAATCAATCTAAATATATTAAAGAAATGCTTAAGAAATTTCGCTTAGAAGAATCTAAACCAATGAAAACTCCCATGTCCTCCGATACCAAACTCACAAAAGACGAAGAGTGTAATTCGGTAGATAGTACCAAGTATCGAGGCATGATAGGTAATTTATTAGACCTGACGGCAAGTAGGCCCGATATCATGTTTAGTGTCTGCCTTTTTGCCCGCTTCCAAGAGGCTCCCAAAACCTCTCACCTTGAAGCGGTTAAACGTATCTTTCGATACATTAAAGGCACTACGCACTTAGGATTATGGTATCCTAAGGGGACCGGCATAGAAACAATAGTATATGCCGACTATGATCATGCGGGAGATTATGTGGACCGAAAGAGCACTAGCGGTATTTGTACATTCGTGGGATGTTGTTTAACATCTTGGTTCTCGAAGAAACAAACTGCTCTTGCTATATCCACTACCGAAGCCGAATACGTAAGCGCCGGAAAGGCATGTCAACAAGCACTATGGATGAAACAAGCTCTTATCGACTACGACATTCGACTCGACGATATCCTTATCATATGCGATAATAGCAAAAACCCGGTGCAACATTCTCGAACCAAACACATCGAAATTCGTCACCACTTTCTTCGTGATAATGTCCAGAAAGGACATATCTCAATCGAAAAAGTACCGTTTGGTCGACAACATCGCCGACATTCTTACGAAATCCCTTAAACGTGAATCGTTTAACTATCTACGTCTTGGTTTAGGAATGATGGAACACATTCCATAAATCACATTAGTCCGCTTCTCCTTTTTCTGTCTCAATTCTAGTCCGTGTTCTACTCTGTGTCGTGACAACTTAAATACTTCATCCAAAGCACCTTAAGAATTTTTAATTCGCGAAATGCAAATTAAAATGTCACTCCTATTTGTAAATTTTTTGTCAAAAAACTGAGTCCAAAACCCCTCGCTGAGGGCGGCCCCCTAATATATTTGGGACCGCCAGGCGATATGGGACCGCCATCAGCAGACACTAAAATTGAACACTTAACTAAAAAAATTTCAAAACACAAAAACAAACACCCCCTTTCATATCTGCAGCGACGAACACGAACGCTAAAGCAGCGACTGAACACCGACCAAACCAACCCAAAAACTTAAAATCAACCATTAAAACTTCAATTGAAGATAGAATCAACACAAACAATCATTCCTAACATCATCAACATCATCAATTGTAAGTCATTTCATCTATTTTGTTTTCAATTGAGTCCAATGGATCATGATGAACACAAAAACTAAAATTGGGGATTTTTTGTTTTTTCTTTCAAATTTGTACAATTAATACTACTAGGATACAATGTATAACTAATATGCTTCCCGTAGACATAGGATTTGCATACATTTGTGAGTTTGTTGAAAATTTGATTTCGAACCAAAACCCTAATTTTATTTTCAAATTACCCACGTTAGGAACATAATAAAATTGTGGTTATGCATTGTTAATACAACTTAAAAACGTTTTCAAACACATGCATAATGATCCCATGAACAAAGGTCGAGATACATAATTCATATGTATTTTTCGACGTGTTTGAATGAGGAAAATCAAACTAAGGAGCGTTTGGATTAACTCTTAAGATTTTAATTTTTAGGTCGAGTTAATCGTTACTCCACATTTGTCATATTTAAGCACACACTAGAAACAATGTGCATAACAACTTACAAGTAAACGGTAATAAAATGTGATTCGGTTTTTATTTTAGGAAATCATGCCTCGTAAGTCATCCAAAGATCACAAAAATACAATAGCCTATATGCCAATAATATCACATGAATACCGTACACCTATAAAAGAAAAACTAAGAAACCTTGAAAGTCATTGCATTCATGAGGGTCGGGTGGTTTTTGACAACTTTGCGGATCTAAACTATATTAGGTCTATGTTTAGCTTTATCGAGTTTGAGTGTCTCCTTGAAATTAATGACCAAATCTGTCCTCGTTTCATTCTTGAGTTTTACAGTCAATATCAAATAAATTATTCCGATGAAGGTCAAATGTTCATTGAATTTGTGATTCAAAATCAATTCTTTTCTTACTCTCTTGAAGAATTTGCTCAAATTCTTGACATACCTTGCGAGGGTGCCTGCGTCTTTACTAACAAATAGTCACTTGACGAGTTGGCATGTGGTGTCCCTAACCACAAGAAGGTGTCAGAGTGGCTGGCATAAGAGTTCTTGTTTGCATCTATTCTTAAACATTCAATGACAACATCAGGTCTGTTTGAATGATTTTGGTACAGGTTATGATCATGGTTGTATGTTGTTGAAAAGGTTGCATGAATCGTGGAGGCGATTATAATATGATACGTAAATAAGGGAACAGAATTTAGAATGATATATAAATCCCTGATTTCTAGGGATTATGTTTGGTTCTCATTTACAGATTTGATGAGACAAAAGAATAAAAGAATGAAACCAGAAGGACTAATTCAACATTATGGGATTCTAGAAGACTTGAAGTCAAACCGTAGTTATCTTCTCATTTAATGTAGTCAAACAGCGATTAATGCTGATTGAAGATTAATTACAACTTGAAGATTAATGCTGATTTAGTTTCCTAATTATTTAGTCAACCATATTAAATACATTGACTATAATTGTATTTAAATACTTAGTTTCCTAAGTATTTAATATAATTGTAGACTGGAATTAGCTTTCTTTGTAAGTCTTGATCTCTCCCTATATAAAGAGATCATAGACATAGGTTTAGTACATCCAGAAACATAGATCTCTCCAATGAGAGTCGTCTAGCAAAGGGGTGTGTGTGCATCATAGATAGAAAACGTGTTGTTTGAGTGGGTTTACACGTCCCACAAAATAGTTAGTTTATTAGTTAGTAATCCTAAATTATAGTGTTTGGGGTAAAGGTGGAATGTTCAATAATAAAACCTTGTTTGATAATATTACTTTCTTATTATTCCGCTGCGTGATTCAATATTATCTATAAAACTGATCCTAGATGAGCTTAAAAGATTCTCAACATGTGGTATCAGAGCCTCGGGGCTCTTGATCTAGGATCACAAGGTTTGTTTTGATGTCGTGTTCATGAAGAGAAGAAGATAGAATTTTCTGTTTTTGGATTTATTGAAGATGTGATTACGAAGACGATTGATTATCACTTATTTGATGTTGTAGTTGAGTTTCACAGGTGCGTGTTCTTATCATATCTTAAAGTGGGTGTTACACTTTAAAGATAACTTGTTCGTTTTATATGGTGTTGACGAAGACTTGAAGAATCTAGCAATGTGTGATTTTTCTTATGATGCTCAATGCGCACATTGGCTATCACTTAAAGGAGTTACGTTGTAGTGCTCAGTGTCTCATCTAGTTGAGGATTCTTTCAAGAGGTTGCGGTCTACTTATACTTCTTGGTTCAGTATAAGTTTGGAGTCACGTGGATAAACAAGACATAAGACACAAGTTTGGGATATTCAACTTCTTCATCAAATTCGTTATACTCAGTTTTCTTCATCAGTAATCACTACAAAAAGCCTACAGAATTGAATAGAATTGATGAATGTTTCATGCACAGTTTCAGGGGGAAGGTCATTACTCTGCTAGTATTATTAATTACTGCTAGTTTAAAATTTCTACTGTTGAGTTCATTATTTGGCGTTGAACTTCATGGGGGGTAATTTGAGTCAGTGGAAAGCTTGGATTAAAAGTTGTGATATATGATTTGAATTGTCAAAGATCAAAGTTGCTTATATGTTCCCTATTGGATGAAGACAAAACAAGGGGAAGATGATTATATGATTAGCAACTTATCAGATCCTGTGGGGCATGGAATGGAGATTGATATACTTAAGGGAAGATCTTAAGTTATGGGGAAGCGTTTAAAAGGAGATTGTTTTATTCACAAGGAGATCCATGATTCTCAACTTAAGGGAAGTTTCGTGCTAGAATTTTTTGTTTTGTCATCATCAAATAGGGGAGATTGTTGGGATTTAAAGATTTGATGAGACAATAGTATAAATAAGAATGAAACCAGAAGGACTAATTAACATTATGGATTCTAGAAGACTTGAGTCAAACCGTAATATCTTCTCATTTAATGTAGTCAATCAAACAGCGATTATTGCTGGTTTGAGATTAATTACAACTTGAAGATTAATGCTGATTTAGTTTCCTAATTATTTAGTCAACCATATTAAATACATTGACTATAATTGTATTTAAATACTTAGTTTCCTAAGTATTTAATATAATTGTAGACTGGAATTAGCTTTCTTTGTAAGTCTTGATCTCTCCCTATATAAAAAGATCATAGACATAGGTTTAGTACATCCAGAAACATAGATCTCTCCAATGAGAGTCGTCTAGCAAAGGGATGTGTGTGTTGATTGAGAATTCACAATCAAATAGTAATAGTAATAGTATTTCTAGTATATCGTTCTTGTGTTCATCTTGGTATAGATATTGATATTCCGCATCAATATTTGTATTCACGGTTATTGTCTCTCATAGTTTCTTTGGATTTATCTAAAGGACTATAAGTCGTGTAAGGCTCATTCAGATCCTGTTAATAAGGACCTACACAAAACTCAAAAACAAGTTTTAAGTGTGCTAAATCATATTCTCGATACCTAAACCACAAAAGTCGATTTTCATAGGAGAAAAAGAGCAGAAGAGGTCTTGCAACGCATTCCAATCCATAGAAGACAACGTGTAATTTCTTATACTTTTGTAATCGTTTAGTTTTTGGTATCATTCGTTAACTTGGTTAGTTTACCTTGGCTAAAACAATTACTCTTGTATTAATTATGATGTTTGAAGAATAATACCTTTGGGTATTAGCCATTATTATGAAGATGTGAATGTTTGGTTTTGTTTATATCTCGATTGCTTAATTTATTGTTGCATGCTTGTTTATGTTTATCAATTCATACTTGTTTACGTGCTTTTGTATGCGACCTATCATTCAACTTGATCTAGTGATACGGACCAAGTAATCTAGATGCTGGGATAGCTCTCCATATAGTGATTTATACATCTAGAATCATAGGATCACAAATATTGTCCTTCTAAAATCGTGCTAAGGATACGCTTCTGGTTTAACTAGTTAACGGAAACCGCCTTTGGTTTATTGAACATGTTGACTAGTAGGTGAATCTAGATAATTCAACAAATAATGTCTGATTCCATTGGATAGTTGGACAAGTGAACTACTAGAGTATAAATTGTCATTAAGCAGTAATGGGTAAAGTCTCTATGAGCTAGGGTTTAACAAGATCACCATTGCTTTAATCCCTAAGATAGATTATAATGAGGTAATAAGGATGATTTATGCGGATGCTTTAATTGTGACAAATATAATGTGTCTAGGTCTTAGGATGAAGTCTCGCCTAAGTCTAAGAATGATATGTGATATGGATATTATAGACTATATATAAAATATATATATCCTAAAATACCAAATTAGTAATAGTATAGTGAGTATCCCGTTTGATAAACATTGCTTGAGGACAAACAATATTTTATCTCTCGGATGTCGTATCCTGACGAAGTGTAATTGAAAAACCTTGTTTCGGTTAGTGATCACGCGCTTGAATAATTAATATTTTGGAATTGGATTCTAAATCTAAAAAACGCCAAGTAAATCAAATAATAAAAGGCACGTAAAATTAGATTAAGGCCACTTAATTCCAACAACAATTAAACACTAACGGGCTAACGGATAAACAAAAATTATCAAAATAAACTCTAAAAACTTAAAATGCAAATTTCTAAACTAAAATGTATTAAACTATATATATATATATATATATATATATATATATATATATATATATATTTTAAAAACAAAAAATATTTTTTTGAACTTTTAAACTATTTAAAATAATTTTTTTAAAACTAAATTATACTAAAAATTATATTAAAAATAGTAACTAATATCTTAAAAATTTAAAAATTCCTAAAAATACTTTAAGCAAAAAAGAAGGTTTTCAAAGAAAAATAACTCAAAAAGCTAAATTGGATAAGCTGTTAAAAAATCAAATAAGTTGTTAAGCTTAAAACTAAAAAAATGAACATTAATATTAAATTGTGCAAAGGTCTTATGAAAAAGACCCAAGGGCGCAGTGGTTGAGGTGTTGGTATTATGTAAGGAAGGTCACAGGTTTGAACCCTATGACTTCCTTTTTGATAAAAACATTTTTTTTCTTTTGAAAAGACTATAAAATAAGCTAAAATGAACAATATTAATAAAGAGCTTTTTACCAGATCTTAAAAATAAGCTAGGAAAAAGCTTAACAAAAGTGACAGATTTTCATTTTAAGACTTTGTTACTTTAAGCTAAACTGGTTGGGATTCTAGACTAAATAAGCACTTAAAGTTCTAATAAGCTAAAAACAGATGAACAACTAGTCCTATTAAACACTTAGATCAACAAATAAACAAACCAAATAAGCTAGAAAGCACTATAAGCAACTAAAGAGGTAGACACTTTAAAACAGACTAAAAAGGCTTAACCACTACTTTTTAAGCTAACCTAGGAATTAATAAGCAAAAGAAATTAGCTACAAAGTTGAAAACAGATTTAGGCCTATACTCTAATAACTCAAATAAGTATGAATTAAGCAAAATGGATAAGAAATAAGCTAGAAAAATGGAATTTAAAATGGCAGATTTCACTAGTTGATATTTTTGGTTTTTTTTTGAAAATAATGACAACTGTGAGCTTAATATTAAGACTCTAAATCACTTTGGACACACTACAAACTAAAAACAGATGAACATCAGACCCCAATAAGCTAAATTAAATCAAAATTACTCTAAACTCTATCTTAACCATATTTTGATATGAAAATAAGGTACTTAAGAACAACCAACAAACACTCTCACTTGACTGAATTTTTAAACTGAGATGTTTAACATGATACTTTAAAGAAAAATGACTTAAAACAGATGCTCAATGATGCATTTCAGATACAAATACCACACCTCAAATAGAGATTATCAAATGAGCAGTTTGAGACATAAATTGACTAGGCGGACTTTAGCATTTGACAAAAGATACTAGAAAACTTAACAAGACTTATCTAAAACTTGTTAAAACTAGCATTTAGACTAAATAAGAGCTTATTAAAACCAGAATGGATACCAAAAACAGTCTAAACTTAATTGTATCTAGTTAATGCAGCTTATCCCAAACACCTCTTTAAATTTAGAAATGCCACTTTTAAACTAAATTAGACCTAATTAAGCTTTGATTTGTTAAAACAGATTAAGTACTAGGTATATTAAAGACAAACAAGCAGAAACTAAGGAAAGAAAAGCACTTAACAACAAGCTTATCTAAATAAGTGATAGCTTATTAGATGAAGTGAGCTTATTAAGTAGTGTATAAACACATTTTAAGCAAATTTAGATAAAATAAACACTAGAATTTAAACACAATTTAAATGAAACTGGATTTTTATTAATAACAAAAGGGATTACAAGCTTTAAAAGAAAAAATTACTTTAAAAACGAGACAATAAGCTAAAAACTACACTAATAAGCTACTAAAAATACTATAAGCTAGATGCCAATCTTTGTGTGCTTTCTTCTCTATTTATAGTAGGAAGGGGAAGGTTCTAAGAGGAGGGGAGGAGCGTCCTTGAGCTTCATCCTTGGCCCTTTATCACTAACAAACCCTCATTCCACTGTTAGATCACTTCCATGCAATTTGCTCCAATCATATCCCTCGGGATTGCCAGCGTGGACTTGGGTGTGCCAGATGTGTCAGCTAAGCCTTTTAAAAGGATACGTGTGTGTGGAGTGGTGAGTGGTTTACCCTGGTGTGAATTTGTTGTGTGTAAAAAACAGGGGAAATAGGTGAATAGTAAATGTTGGCGCATTTCTTATTTCTTTGACCAGGGAAAGGGAGAATGGGATTGGGCTTTGACCAAGGGAAATGTAAAATGGGCTTTTTATTATTTCTTTAGGCCGGAATTGGATTAATGAATATTATGGATTTGGACTTGTGTTTGAAAGGCTTAAGGTTTAGTATACTTCAAATATTAATGGGCTGACCCGGCCCATGAAATGGGTACGGGTTGGCCCATTAAAAATGAATACGCCTTCGGCTTTGCTTTTCTTACGCTCTTCTAATCCCGTGCTCGGATTTGTGCATTTTAGCTTCGTTTTTGTCCATTTTTGATATATCCGTTACCTGCACAATAAAATTCATAATACAAGCAAATGCAATGTATTTTTCATGTATTTTGGTCATTTAATGCTCATTTTAATAAGGAATAATGATATGTGATTAAACACATATCAAAAATCCCTCATACTAAGCTATTGCCGTGTCCTCACGCAATGTCATATACACACATAGAAAACTAAAAATTTCACCCCCTTAGACTAATTACCTTGAAAACTAGCTAAGTGTTCATCTAAGGAGATTAAGAAATTACTAGTTTAAAATGCCCCGTTTTACCATTTTTATGCAAACACTTATTATTATCATTCATCATATTTTTTTATATGGTAATGCAGGTATCAGTTTTGGATTTTTGTTTTCGCTGAAAAACCAAACCGTAAGGAGTTAGAATGAGTTCCTTTATATCTTGGAAAGCTTATGGAGTCTACTTTATGATAGTCAAACTTTTAAGGGTCTAATTGTAATTTATTTTAAAAAGTATATTAAGGAGTGACACAAGGTCATTCCCGGTCCTGCGTTTTCGCAAAGTTTTAAATTTTCGGTCAAATAATAGAGTTGGGAAAGGGGCGTTTCAACAATGGTTGGAATGTGGTGGTCAATAAATTTAGGGATAGACTCTCGTCTTGGAAATCCAAGTCTTTATCTATTGGCAAGAGACTTACCCTTATTATGTCTATTCTTGATAGCTTGCCTTTCGCTTTTCTTGGCTCCTGCGTGTTGTTATCAAATTTATCGGAGTATACAAGATTTCGTTTCTTTAGGGCCATCATGAATCACAACGTGTTGTCATTTAGCATGGGTTAAGTAAGAAAAATAGCTTACTTCTTGATCATAAAATTGGGGGGAGGGGGGGGGGTCTTGATGTTGGACTATAAACCTTGGCCGTTTGGTAAATAGAAATGAGTGTTTTCACGAGAAGGATGTTCTTTTCTTTGGGGGAATGGAAGGAAAATTAAGGATTTTTATGTCGAAGACGGTTTCTTGTTCTCCTCGGCTGCTTCTCATGGTTCAAGTGAGATTTGGGATGCTATTCTTAATGATGATCGCTTAAATCGAGAACATTGTACCTTATTTCAGAAACTCTTTGTCCGAAAGATTCCAATGGTTCTGGTATCTCTTTTTGGAAATGTGTTTGGTGTATCTTGGGTACTCGTGTTATGAATTCATTCTAAGACTTTACGGTTTTGAAACTATAAAGTATATAATTTAAGTGAGAGATCGTGCTTTGTAATGTGTGTAGGGTAGGTGTTGGGAGTGGATGACCCCTATTCGGCGGGGGAGAGTTTCGGATACCTGTCCCATTTGGTGATTAAAAATTGGTAACAACTCATTTTTCTTAAAAACGGAGTTGACAAATTTGTTTGGAAAGAGTGATGGTTGGGTATGGTGTTCTGAAAGTTAAGTCTATGCATCTCATTCAAAATATTTATTTTCTGGATTGTGACTTGTGTATTGGTGATCACCATGTTTGGAGAGTCTTAGATACCTCGGAAGTTGAAAATGGGGTTTTGTGTGTTTGGAGGGCTTCTATAAAATGTTCGCCTACAAGATTGAATCTCTTGTTTGCTCGGGGGGGTTTTGTTAACTCCACAGGTTTGTCCCTTTTTGTGATGTTAATATTAACGATATCGAGCTCTTGCTTTTTAGATGCCCCTGGATTATTTCTTTTTGGAGGGAAAAATATGGGAGTTGGTTGCATTTGGATAATTCGTTATCTTTCTCGTCTTTTTTGATCAAAGACATTGCTTCGGGTAGTGCCGCTTTTTAGATATTATGCATTTTTTTTAGCATGCAGCAGCTTCGCATATAGCATCGTCTCTCGGGTTGTTGTAGAGTTAAGAACGTGATTCATGGTGTTTTCTAATGTGCTCTTTGGGCGATTTGGAAATGGCGAAATAAGATTATAAATGCCCTTCTTGATGCGATTGACTGCATCAAAGATGAAGATATGCTTTTCAAAAAACTTCGAAGACCTGGATTTTCACTCGATGCCATGCCTGTTAATTGGGATAGTTGGATTAGAAATCTTTTAGACCTGTTTGTAAGTAGAATATAGGGGTCTGGTTTGTGTGTCGTTGTCCTTGTTGGTTGCTTGGTTTGTTTTGTTTTCTTTGTCGTGTTTTGTACATTCTTTTGTCTCCTTGTGTGGTAGCCTCTTTGTTATAACGTTTTCAGGATTTAGATTCTAAACCATTGAAAACAAACTTTAAGAAAAGCAAAATACCCTTAAGTTGCTAGGTGCAGTAGGCATCGAATAATCTTTATTGGTGTGCCATATCAACAAACACCCGATAACACCACACCAACTAAAACACCCTCCCTAGCAATAATTGTTATTGGTACATGTGTGTCCCACAAAAACTTCAAAAAAAATACACCACTCACTCACAATAAAAAAGGTGAACGACGCTCTGACTAGCCCAATGGAATAGGACGAATAACACCAATGGCGATGGCAGTTTCGCATCGATGCCAGTGGAAAAAAAACGTTATTAGGCTTCACCGTTGTGGTCTTAGCGGGTGGCTAAGCGGCATTGCTTGGTTAAGGGGTATTATGGGATGTGAGAAATTAGTAAAGATAAATTGATTAATGGTGGTTGGTTTGCTATAATGTAATGGATCATTACCCACTATAAGTAATCACATTCTCTCCATTTGAAGGGTAAGGCCTATAAACTTAATATATTTATTTTTTTCTCCCTTTCTTAATTTTCTCCCTCACTCTTTTCTCATTATAACTTCTTATAATCCCATAGTATCATTATATAATTAGTTTGGTCATTGTAACGTTCTTTCTTTAAAATCATTTTTTCTTTCTTATCCGTTTATTTTAAGACATTTAATTTCTGAAATATCAAACAAGACCAATGATAAATAACTGGATTTACAATTCAATTTTTCTATTTTTCTCAAGTGCTTGTTCGTTTCTATTTACATGGTTTCATCTTTTTCTAATTGGAAGCCAACTTAGTTAATTTTTCTTGATGGCCCAATAAGAAAAATAAATTTATATATAAGACAAAAATACCCCACTAGTGTAAATAGATAATTTAATCTCATCCATTGGATGAGATGAAAATAAAAGGTGGAGATAAGTCCTCCGATATCTACAAAATGTTTGATATCCAAATGAACTTAAATCTATAATTAAACCCATCCAAACCCAACTATAGTTTTTAACAAAACCCAATTAGACCCCCTAACCATTGGGTCTAAAATTGCCCCCTCTACTTGAGAATAACTATTCTGTAAAAGATGCTGAAAGCTTTGAATGTGTAAATGAATGAGCCCAGACCAACCCAGCCCAAATATAATTATAAATGTAATGGATTGGATTGGAAGTGCGAAGTGTTTGGTTCTAGTGAATGTCGTCATCAAATCAAATCATCTTCTCTATCTCTCAGTTGGGATTATTACATAACCAATTAGTAAGTATCTTCAGTTTCAGTTGATTGATTTGAAAATGCTGTTTGTTACTTAGTTATTCAACAAACAACCATCTAGCTCATCATTCATTCATTTCTTTCTTACTTACTTACTTATCAGTAGCAAAAACTACAAATTTACTTCTCCTTGAATATCGATATTCATCTGTTTTAATGATATTAGTAAATCTTTATGTGACACAGGGATAATCTTCTACTTTTGCGCGTAGATAAGGTTACAACCAAATTATGCAATTAGTACTCCCCGTCCCAAATTAACTGTCCCGACAAAAAACACATAGTTTAAGGAAAACTAAAGTTCCATTGAATATGGTTGTCGCAATGATAAACAACTACATGGAAGCAACAAGCAACCATCACGGACGTCTCCTTGACTTAGTTGACAAGCAATGCAGGTCCATGTCTCACCTCAAACAAATCCACGCCCACACACTCCGCACCACCTCCACTACTCATCCTCATACGCTTTTCCTTCACTCTCGTATTCTCCATTTTGCATCTCTACACGACCCACACTATGCTTTCCGCTTCTTTCAAACCTATAATATTCACAACGTCAATTCCTTCGCTTGGAACACTATTATTAGAGCTTTTTCTCGCTCCACTAACCAGAAGCAACTAGCCATTTTACTCTATCTTGAAATGTTATGTCATCAAGCTGGGGATGATGTTGTTACCCCTGATAAGCACACCTTTCCATTTGTGCTAAAGGCGTGTGCCTATTTGTTTGCCTTGTCTGAGGGAAGGCAGTTACATGCACATATCGTCAAGCTTGGCCTTGCTTCAGATGTATATATCAATAACAGTTTGATACATTTCTATGGCTCGTGTGGGAGCTTGGAGGATGCACGAGACGTATTTCTTGAGATGCCTGAAAGAAGTGTGGTTTCGTGGAACGTTATGATTGACACCCTTGTTCAATTGAATCAGTTTGATGAGGCATTGGTGTGTTTTCGTGAGATGCAACAAAGCTTTGAACCAGATAGTTTTTCAATTCAGAGCATCTTACGTGCATGTGCTGGCTTGGGGGCTTTGTCGTTGGGAATGTGGGCTCATGCCTATGTATTGAAACGGTGCAACCCTCAAGTGGCTGATGATGTTTTGGTCAATAACTGTCTGCTAGATATGTATTGTAAATGTGGATTATTAGAGACTGCTAGATTGGTGTTTGAAACAATGGCTAAGCGTGATGTGACATCATGGAACACAATGATTCTTGGATTCGCAATGCATGGGGATGCTTTCGAAGCTCTAGAATACTTCACAAGAATGACCAATGAAGGAAGGTTAATGCCCACTTCCATTACATTCAGTGGGGTTTTAAGTGCTTGTAGGCACAGTGGCCTGGTGGATGAGGGCCGCAACTATTTCACCATTATGACGACAGACTATGGCATTGAACCCGTGTTGGAGCATTATGGGTGCCTGGTTGATCTACTGGCTAGAGCCGGTCTCATTGCTGAGGCACTAGATGTTGTCTCCGAAATGACCATGAAACCTGATGTAGTAATATGGAGGAGCATACTCGATGCTTGCTCTAAGAGAAGCGGGGGAATAGAGGTTAGCGAAGAAATGGCCAAAAAGATAATGGAGTCAGAAGAAGGGAGTAACTTTAGCGGTGTGTATGTACTTTTATCCAGGGTTTATGCAGTGGCTCGTAAGTGGGACGAGGTTGGTTCTGTTAGAAAACTAATGACTGATAAGGGTGTAGCCAAGGAGCCTGGTTGTAGCACCATTGAAATAGACGGCGTGGCTCATGAGTTTTTTGCAGGTGACACATCTCTTTCTCAAATTTACTGATATATAGTAATCTTAAGAGCTAGACTACACATAACGTAGCATTTATATATGTCTGTATGAAATCTTTATACCACATACTGAACTACAGACTATTGAAAAGAACTTGAAAGAATTAGCTGTTTCAAACGTCTGTAATATTATGTGCATAGAAATGAGTATTATAGTGCTATGATCCATTCACTTCTTATGCCATATTGTCTTTCACTTAGAAGAGGCTGTGTTCCCTCCTAAACATCACCTTAAGATTGACGGTTTCAGTTGTTATTAGTTTAAGGTCTACTACATAAGTACATATAAAACCTTTGCTGTGCATCAGAAGATTCTATGGTTAGATTTTAATGTTCACACACATTGTTATCGTCGAATGAAATGAAAGGCTTGGACCATTGTGTTTGTGTGCTTTAGCATATTGCCTACATCCATGGCAGTTCATACAGTAAATTTTAACAAATTAGTATGGCAGTGGTGGTCAGACATCTAAAAAGTATGTTGACAAAGATAAACTCAAGGAATCTTGTAAAACAGAATCAATGTCCTTAAGGTCTTCTAGTTAGTACTAAAGGATAAACAATGAACTCTATAAACGAAACAATCATTTTACAGATTTCTGTAATTCTGTTGTTAGTCCTTTGTTAGTTAAATTCTTCTAATGTTAATGAATTCAATTCAGCTGTATCAAACACATAATCTTTTGATAAAGCAACTTTTTTGGTCCCAACAAGGTGATGGCAACTTTATGGCCAAAAGTCCAAAACCCAAATGGCCAATTGGCATGGGTGATTAAAGGCGAGTCTTTGTCATATACCTAACACAGAGAGTGCACACCAATGTCTTTAAATGTTTTATTGGTTTGACACATGTGATTTTGATATGAGTTCTGCTGTATTATCATGTGAAATTAGTTTTCATGGTGCATTACCAAAATTTCACTTGTTTACATGTTTGTCATCATTTCAATCACACCAATATTTCTGAATCACTACCACTAAATTTATCTATCGAGTAATGACATCTTGTATAAAATAGACAAACTCTAGTTTGATTTACTCAAACCTTGTGTCAAATGAAAAAAAAATACAGCTTTGTGCAATATAGGAGCGTTTGGATTAAGTTTATTGAAGAGTACAAACAGTAGAAAGTACGTGAATATATTTATTTATGGTTTTGTAAAGATATAATCCCGATTGCATATTCTAATGAATGAGTAGAAACACAAGCATACGAAATCACATCATAAACTGTTCTGTGTAAAGCAATTCCTTTTGTAAACTAATATAAGTGAACATTATGATTCTCACAATCTGATATTCTTGCATCAACGTATAAAGTAGGACGATTCTGCATCTACTAAATAACTTGCATAGAACTTTTTATATGCCACTCTACAATTCATACTATAAATAAACGAATCTCCAAAATTCCTCTCCTTATGTACACAAGAGAACAGCATTTAAACAAAATAAGTCTTAATCTTCTTGTAACAACCCATTAAAAACCATCGATTGCATCTTCCATATTATTCTGAACAACGACAACTTTCATGGTGACGTTGTTTGGAGGAAGCTGCAACCGAAGAGGGTAAAGCTTCCCATTGAGTGGACTACGCGTGCATACTGTTATGTCGTTTAGCCCTGTTTCTTCCTCAAGCTTGCGGGTCAAGTCATCGACATTATTTCCCTTGAACGTAATACAAAAACCTTGCGCATTTTCATCCATTTCCCCAAAATCCTCAGAAACAACATGGTAGTATATAGCCCTCCCGCCCTCAAACTTCGGAGGTGAGCTGCTGCTGGTATCATGATGAGAATCGCTAGACTGCAAAATATAATACGAAACATAAGTAAATCAATAACAAGTTGAAAAAGCATATATAAAACGTAAAGAAATGATGGATAGATACCTGTTGACGCGAGAAAGGCGTTGGGGAAGAGCTAGTTTCGGAAGAAGTAAAAGAATCATCATTAAGATTATCATGTGTGGATTGATAAACCAATGGAGGAGGAGGTCTAGGAGCGGGTGAATGGAGGACAATATCGACAACATCAACGTCCCACAAGACCCATTCCTGAGTAGCAGTACGATGAGGAACATCATGGGTAACAGAGTTTCTCCAAGGAGGGAGACCGCCATTAGCACGTAAATACTGACCATACCTAGTCCTGAGCTTGACTTGATTACCTTCTCTAATAGGCTCCCACTCAACAGAAGAGTCTAGCCTGCGTGGAACAGTCTGCAAGACTTTACGACCAGTCATACCAAGAAGGAAAGGCTGGTTAGAAGCAGTCAAGTACTTGTTGTAACAAGACTTGAGACGAATGATGGTAATGTTGTCGTCTGTGGAGTCTTGTACGAACTCGACTGTCCAGCGGTTGTTTTTGGAAGAACCGTTGCGGTCTTGGGAGACAGATTCTTCGTCATCTTCGGCGTGGAGGTATTTGTTGTGATTGTTCTTAAGACGAACTGCTTTAGCGTTGCGAAACAGATCCATTACTCCTCTTGCTCTTGTTGTTGTTGTTGTTCTCGTTTCTTGTTGAAATGAACGCACCCTCTGTTGGTTTTTAGTAAATGAAATCAGATCAAAATATCTAATAATAATAATAATAATGTTAGTTGGCGTGTATCATTTTTATATATAGATAGAAGAGATGAGATGTGTTATACTGTTATGTACGCGGTCTTTTGACAGCCAGTCAACGATAGGCAGCCTGCCAGCCAGCCAGGATGGATCATTAATTATCATATCATTTGTTTCACATACGTATTAAGGAACCTTCTCTATTACAGTTTTCATTAAATAATAAATAATAATCAGATGACAAACACTTTTGTCCCAAACACATATATACAAATAAAAGCTGCTATATATGTTTTGCTATTAAAATATTCCTTCAACGAGAACATACAACTATTTATACTTTGGTTGTCCATATAAGTTCAGATATTTCATGTGTCTTAGATTTGTAAAATCATGTTTGTGGAAAATTACAAATAAAATAATCAAGTGTGTGGATTATAAAATAGTAGATCGATCGATTCAGAATCACATAATTTATTTGTACCAAGTTTGTTATAACCACCACCATGTTAGGGATAAGAATATGAAACTTGTACGTAATAATCCTTATATAGAAAGTAACATCTAATGTGAATGGATATGCATATACTATACCAGATTACCAGATAAAGCAAAATTACATTTGATGATGTTGTGACTAGGACACGTATGTAGTATTATATTTGGAAAGAGTCAATTCTCGCGGGACACGTTACGTGTCGCGTTAGGCATACGGTTTTCCTTCCTTCCTTCAGACAACACTTGCGTACATCTAATTTGTTTTTTTTAAGACTTTTTTTATTGTAGTAGTCCCTCCGTTCCAAATTAATTGTCCCCCGACAAAAAACACATAGTTTAAGAAAACATAATCATTACTGCATTCTCTCTTTTACTTTTTTGCAGAATGACAATTTTACCCTTATGGAATTAATTAAAGCTTTGAATAAAGTTTTTAATTTCTAGTATCATTAGGGGCAATATAGTAAACTTGCTACATTATTCACAACTACATTTGGAAAGAGACAATAATTTTAGGACAACCCAAAATGAAAAGAGGGACTATTAATTTGAGACGGAGGGAGTATTATTTTAGACATAAATCGTATCGCGCAAAATAGACCACACTGTTTCACTTGGTGGTTCATTATAGCCCTTCTAGTTCTCACATTTGCATGGCAGGCCACTAGGGGTGTAATCGAGCGACGTACTTCCGAGCTTTCTCTTAACCTGACTCGAGCTTTGTCTAAATTTTATATTTCATGTTTGACCTCAGCATTGACTCTAAACACTACGTACAACAAACAAAAATGCTAATTCATCCTACAAAATTTTTCTACTAAACAAAATACAAATAGTTAAATTTTATACTTTTTCAGCTCAAAATACATGCTTTTAAATGTTTAAAATATTGAAGTTCACGCTTTCTTAATATGTGAACAAATCTTGCGTAAATAATATCTCCGTATTTACAAATGTGTACAAAACAGTTAAATGTTCACGTGAAGAAGTGTTGACATAACAAATTTTATAAGTGTGGAAGAATAATATGAATATTCACACCCATAAGGGTGTATGAATTTTGACACCTTAAATACTCTCCACACCTAGAAGCGTGTGCAAACTCTTTACTAAAATAATTTTTTTTATAAACATTTTTTACTCGTTTGAAAGCGTGACTCCTTTTAGATTTAGATAGTATGATGGTTTGTTATTACACATTGATAAGTGTGTAAGTTTTTCACACGCTTATAAACGTGGATAAAATCGTGTTTCTACACATTCGTAATTTTGTTCATTTTTACCACATCTTATAGTGTGTAAATGTATAAATAAAAATACACGTCTCGATAAGGTATGTAAAAATAACCGTGTAAAATTTATTTTAATTTATTTTTTAATTTTTTTGGTGAAAACTCGATATCAAAACTCGACTTGAACTAAAAATCAAGGCTACATTTCAAGCTTGAACTCACTTATAGTTGTGATATAATTAACTCAAATCGATTCGTTTCATATATATTACTTCATATATAGTAATGATAGTAAAATGATATAATGATTTTTACATAAAAGAGGAAAATCATAGTTTGACCGAAACTTGATAATGTTCATAAGCCGGATATTTTGGAGCTTGAATTTTAATTTTAATTTTACTCAAATAGCTCAAGTTCGTCTCATTAAATCAAATCGATTTCATATATTTTGTGAGTCGATCTCAAATTGTTGGTGTATTATTCCGTACCCATGTTACAAATTGCAAATAAATTAAAAAAAATAGAAGGCTTTCAACGGATTAAATTAAAGAAAAGAAAATAAAACGATATCTAAAAGTTAATGCAAAACGCTTTTTGTTATTAGGACCTTACTATCATAAAAGGGATCATACTTTTTTAACATTTTTTTATTTTTATAATTTCATTTTATTATAAAATTATGTAAGTAAAATTACATAGCAAAAAATAAAATTTTGATAAATTAAAAGTATTAAAAAAACAAAAATTAGTTAACTAAAAGATATCATCCTAATGTAAAATCTTTGCAAAATAATATCCTAGTGGCCACTAATAAGCAAATAGACACTTGAGAAACCCACGACCACAATCAATAACACCACCACAAGTAGACCAATCACTTATATACGATATTATATCATCAAAATGATATTCAATAAAGTAAGTCGAGCACTTATATGTGTTAGGCGCATAAATTATTGGTCCAAGCCATTGTGGGCTTGAGGTCCATTAGATCTAGGGTTTAGTAGCTTATTCTTAAAGTTTTGTTCTATTATAAATAGACATGCTTTGTTATGTAATGAAATGAATCCAATCAATATCAATTTCTATTATCTTTCATGGTATCAGAGCTCTAGGTAAGATCCACCAATAAAAGTTGCTATCCTCCGGTCATCGGCTACTTGTCGGTGATCCGGAGGGATCTCGTTTTTTTTCGCTTTATTGTTTTTATTAATTTAGGATTTTACTTTTCGTATTCAATGCATAAACCCTAAACCCTAGCCGTCAAAACACAAAAAAAATAAAAATTGTTGAGTTGCCTAGATCAACCCTTTTTTCTCATCTGATTGTTTTCGTTGTCGAAGATCATTGTCGTTGACAACAAAAATTGTCCAACAAATTGCCGCTCCCTCCTAAAGGCAAAATAAGCCATGACGTAAAAAAATAAATAGCAAACGTCATAAAAAATAGAGGAAACTGCGAAGCAATATATACAATTATATCGTCAAATACAAGTCAATCTCCGTGCAAACGAGCAACAAAGAAGAAAAAGAGAAGAAGAATCGGCTTCAACATTCATCCAGTTTGTCCGTATCGAAGACCCCGTTCAAACTGCGGGGGAGTGTTAGACGCATAAATTATTGGCCCAAGCCATTGTGGGCTTGATGTCCATTAGATCTAGGGTTTAGTAGCTTATTCTCAAAGTTTTGTTCTATTATAAATAGACATGCTTTGTTATATAATGAAATAAATCCAATCAATATCAATTTCTATTATCTTTCAATACGTGCACTCGAAAAAGTAATGTAAGATATACATAAAATAATATGTGTTTACATTTTGTAAGTTGTAATTTATTTACATTTTTCTAAAACTAATTAAATTACTTTGACGCTTTTCAAATATAATAAGGTAATGGTAATTATATTAGTCATAGTTGTTACTAATCATTAGTGAATATATTCAAAATCATTGATATAATTAAGGTCACCAAAATATTCTAACTTTTTTTTTGAAATACCGAATATCTATTATAACCAAATCATAGGTCGTCGAAATTTGTATTTGTTTTCCTTCACACCAACAGCGTCTAATTTTTCTGTGGAAATCTATGAAATTAAATAATAAACTTAACTCTAACATACCAAATAAGAGCGAGCTAGCTACCATAGATAATATATGTATTCAGATCGGCAGGTCAAAATATTTATTCGGGTTACTCGGGTCAACTCGAGAACGAAATAGGGTCGTGTGTCGGGCTGAAAATGTTTGGTTAATTCGAGTTTGTGCCGACCCGTTTGACCCGAATAAGTTTTTTTTGTCTAATATATTTTTATAAATTATCGATAAATTAGAACAAATAGGTAATTTTACGAACATTTTACTTATATTCGGTTTGATCCGAACCTGAATGGACCCAGTGGACTCAATCCGAATTGACCCGACCCCGATCAACCCAACCTGATTAATACTCCTACATATAACCATGTATAAACGAATTCATAAAAATAAACGAGCTTCAACCTAGAATGATTAACGAGCCTTTAGCTTTATTTCACGCCATATAAATTAGTCTAGCCCGAGCTGAACTCGAGCTTGTGAAAATTTTTACGAGCCCAAGCTCTGGCAGGCTCGGCTCTTTTTCACCCTGCGTGTTACATTGTGCATAACTCGTTTCTATAGACATGTATTATATGTATTTAAACTTATGGAATTTGCAAAAGAATATGAAAAAAAGAAGTTACCTGCTTGTTGAATGAAAACATGGGACTCCAACGGGGCGATGAGAAGCTATATGAAGAATATTGTTTAGCTGGTAATGATGAAGGTGAATCACCTGCACCGAATTCGAGGACCGAAAGTTCATCAGAGACCGAAGAAAAGCTTGAGACCATGGACACATAATCATTAAACTCTTCATCATCTGGAACATCCACTGCTTCAACGTCAAACAATATCCAATTATTATGTGTACCACTACCACTATCATGTGTGATTGTGTTCCTCCAAGGTGGCATGGCTCCGTTAGCTCTTAAATAAGTCCCATCACAACATGCTTTTAGCTTAACCTGAAACCCATCTCTCACTGGCTGCCATTCGATTGCTAACTCGTTATTATTCTTTGCGTTTTCGGTCTGGATGACTTTCTTTCCTGTCATGCCCATCAGGAAAGGCGTCTTCGAGGCTGTTAAGTAACGACCGTAACAGCTTTTCAGACGGATCACATGGCTGTTTGAGTCAACGTGCTCAATCAGCCACCGCGCACGACGTGTTTCTCGTGCGCTGTGG
>BQNB010003047.1:38494-83636 GCA_026074375.1 Tanacetum coccineum
CTATCAACTAAAAAAGTTTGGAAGACATGGACTCAATTTTACGATAATATATATTGTGAATGTAACAAATGTTACAAATACACTAACTAGACTACATAACTTAGTATCTTGACGATAATGAGAGTTATTCTCTTGCACTTGAATGGATGGTTGATTGGATTACATTTAAACAAACATAAAACAAGTAAAGTGATCAAAGAAAAGAAAGTATATAAACTCAGTAAAAACAGAGAAAACTGTGTGCAAAAGGGTGAAAATTAATGTGGGAACATTCCACTATTTATAGGCAAAGTTGGGGACCCGTAAGCCTGAGAGTCCCTTATCTAAGCCTGGCGATCCCTTATTGATAAGGGGGCCGGCCAGCCTATATGGGGGCCACCCAGACTAGGACGCTCCAATTTTGTCATTTTCTGGTTTAGGTTTTTCTTTCTTTTTTAAGGGGGGGGGGGGGTATGAAGACAGGAGTCTTGTGAGGGGGAGGGCGCGTGTAACTTGATTTCAAATATATATATGAATCAAACATTTCTTTTAATTACAAAAATATTTTGTCTAATTTATTTTTTGTAAAAAGGTTGTGTTACATTTGTAAAAATATAAAGTTTAGGACAAAAATGTATTACTTTGATCATCCAACAAGTTTAAAGTTTGTTTATTCATACCTTTAGTGATTTACGTCGGGTGCAAACTTATGTCTGTGTTGATGCATACTTGAGATGTCGAGAGGAGTTGATGCGTACTTTACGTAATGTTTTACAAGTTAATGTTTGTCATCACCAAAACACAAGGAGAATGTATAGATTAAATATCGTAATATTTGCACTAACAATCATTGTTCATCATAATCCATGTTGTTCATAAACCATGTTTTTCATCACCAAATATGACTAAAACGCACTCTTTAACGTGTGATATCTCACTCATATGACATCGGATTTGAGTGATTCAAAAACCTAAGTAAAGATTGATATAAAATCTATAACTTTTAAGTTTTACAATTTTTCTAATTTGAATTTAATGTTGGTCAAATTTATGGTTAAAAACGCAATAAAACGCAATGTGTACATTTTGTACAAAATTTAATTTTTTTTTTTAAAAGATCACTTTTTGAATGTTACATTAATAAAATGATTAATGGTGCGTTGTTGTATAAAAATTAGTGCATTTAACTCCATTTAACACTAAAAATCTAAGCTAGACATTTCATCAAACATTTTGTGTGCAACAAGTGTGCAACAAATATGACTAAAACATCCTCTTTAACATGCGATATCTCACTCGTATCATATCTGATTTGAGTGATTCAAAATTCTGGGTAAAGAATGGCCAAAAAGCTACAACTTTCGTGTTTTAAGTTTTGCGTATTTCGGCTTTTAAGCTAGACAAGATAAGAGCTGAAAATTTCAAGAAAATCAATACCCGCTTAAAAAGTTGAAAAAAGCTGTGACTCATATGACAAAATTCATACTAAATTAAAGAGGATTAAATTTCGAAAATTATGCTGAAATGAGTTTTTCGTAAAAGTTTGTCATTTAATAGTTAGTAAATCGGAAGGGGGTTATTCGATGGTGAATTATAAAAATCGGTTTCAAAAAGAACACACTTACCCCTCGATGAATGATAATTCTTTTGAACAGCTATCGTTAGCTATTATGGTGCGCGTGAGCCAAACGGACCATCGACCGGTCGCTATTTCGGTCGGTCCTCGGTCCATAGCCTTTTCATTACATTCGGTCCCGGTCGGTCAGGTCCCGTATTACAAAAAGCCGGCGCTATTATGCCTTGTAGAACGGACCGAACCGGACCACCCGCGACTGGACCACGCTTCGCGGTCGCGTCCTCGGTCCGTACTTTTGGACCATTTCGTCCTTCCGACGTTTTGGACCATTTCCGTCCTCGGTCCGGTCCGGTCCCGTCCTCGGACCGTGCTCACCCATAGTATGATGTGTTTTAATCTTGATTGTTGGATGGGCTTGAGTAGAGATCCAATGTCCCAAATTACTTTCTACACTTTTCAATTTATTTCACTTTCTACAAGATCACGTCTGGTGCGTGTATACCATATTTCTTTAGCAGCAAACGAGAAACTAAAGAATAAACAATTATTCTTCAAACACTTCAAAGGCTTCACCAAAACACACCATATGACAACCATTCAGTTCTGATCCTTGAAGTCACTAAAAACATCGTCTTGTTATTTTCACCGTCTATAAATGAATCACTTGGTGCTCATTGAAGAAGTATGTGGTCTAGATAAGGAGATCGATAATTAGGAAAAACTTCTTGTAAATATAATTTTTTGTCAAAAGAGACATAAATTAAAGTATTTTTGTGTTGTTTTTCTTATCAAACTCTTTTTGTTGTTACTGTTATGTTTGTTTTTTAGATTTTAAAAAAAGTACCAAATAATCTTTTTATTGTACTTTTGTTGCATCTATGCTCTAGTAATTCGATCCACGTACTTTGTTGTTAGTAGATTTCATCCGTTGACCGTTTACACAAATTTATTAAGAACAACATTGGAGTCATACTTATTTTTGAAGTTCTAGAATGAAAATTTGAGAATAGAAGTTGTTTGTTTTGGTTATTTTAGTGTTTATTTTCCAAGTCTAGGAATGGATCCGCAACACACACAAACCACAAAATCCGAAACCATTATGGCGATTTATATTTAACTCTTTACATAATTCGCTTAATATTTTCGTTCTATTATCATTTTTTATATGTAACTCATAAACTCTATACCCCAATACCCAACTTATATAGTTTGTATAATGTGTATAATAACATGTATTTTTTATTTTAGATGTGTTTTAAAAATTACATTAATTAGTAATGAGTATTTTAAGAATAACATTAAATGTGTTGACCAGTCAATAAGTATGTGTTATGAATTGGTTAATTGTACATATTGCATGAATGTTTGTATTATTGAATTTCAACTCTATGTTGTTTGCATTAAAGATTGTACAGTGTGCATTAATCCTTGTATTACTTAATTTTTTGCATTGAATGAAGAAAGAGATGTGTGGCAAAATTTTATTTTTTGCATAAAATGTTGTACAACATGCATAAGAATTTGTATTACTTAAAAAAATTGCATTCAATGAAGAGAGAGATGTTTTTGCTTTATATCTCTACTACTTTATTAAGCATTTAGCCAATTTTATTTTTAGAAGTCTTAAAATTTTAGATAAAAAACATTTCTTTTTTGAGAAAGTTTATGCATACACATTTTAAAATTCACATTCACACTAGATTTAATGTATAATTTCGTAACAGTCCATAACATGCCTAAAGCCCATAATTGCAAACATTCGTAACAACTAAATATTTAAGTGTCTTCATTAGTTCATTCTGTAACAGCCCGTTCAATGTGGCCTCCATTCAACCCTTGTAATAATTGCCCATCTCTATCTCAATACTTTATAAAGCATTTAGCTCATTCTAATTTTAGAAGTCTTAAATTTTTTGAGTAAAAAATATTTTTTCTTTGAAAAAGTTTATGCATACACGTTTTTAAAAGCCATTCAAAAGCCTGGGAGTATAGATATTCACACCAGATTTAATTCATGCGTTTGTAACTTGCATGTGTTAATAAAAAAAATCATTTAGGAAATGTTCACCATACACATTTAAAAGCCTTTAAAATCCTTTAAAAAAACAGCCCATTTATTTAATTTAAAAGGTGGTAACCACAAATTTATAATTAGGTATTAAAGGTTACGTTCTATTTTGCTATAAATTTAATCCATACACATATAATTAAAAGTTAAAACTGAAAATTTAAATGTCTTTCATGTATAGTCCATTTTGTAACAGCCCAGACATAAAGCCATAGTCCACATAAGAAAACGCCTATTAAAAAAAACGCCTAAATCTTTTTAATTCATGTTTTTAATCCATGCTCTAAAGTCTAACCTACAGGATATAAATAACCACAAACACAAAAAAAAATCATCATCTTTCTCATTTTCTGCCAACAAAATAACACCTTCGCCTCAACCACCAACACCTTCTCCACCGCCACAACCTTTTTTGATTGTCGTCGCCACCATCAGCCACAACCATCACGGTTTGTTGTGCTTTGTTGGTTTTGATGGCATATTTGGTGATATTGGTGATAGATCAAGTGGTTTTGGTGATAGATCAGGTGGTTTTGGTGGTTTTGGTGGTTTTGGTGGTTTTGGTGGTTTTGGTGGTTTCAGATGTAGATGTGTTTTTTATTTTGTTTAAAGAGAGGGTGGTGGTATGTGAGGTTGGTGGTTTATGTTGTTGGATGTGTCAAACCTTAAACCTTCATCTAAGCGACATTTAGTGATTTGGGTTGAAACTAACATTGATATTTAATCATAATAACCAAAGGTACTTGCCTGTTTTGAGTTTTTTTGGGCAATGATATTTTAAAAATGAGGCCAATGATTAGGAAACAAATAATATGTTTAGATTTTTTGTATTCGGATATGTGAAATTGAAATTGTAGATCGAGAAAGAAAGGTGGTCTACGAAATGCCATTTTTGGACTTTCAGTTTGTTCCTTGATATTTTCTTTTATGTTCATTAGATGCGCTTTTTCCTAATTAAGATCGGTATTTTTCTTAGGCATTTGATGACATCATGTTTTTCTCTTAATAAAATGATTGCATGTTTATGGTCTGTATGAGCACTTAAACAAATGAAATACAAGGGACTTTATATAATTGCTTAGGAGAATGAATTTTTTCCTTACATGAAAACCTATGTTTTCCTATGAATCATTTCATTAACCTTTGAAATATGATCTCTTGGATGGTGTGTATCGTTTGAGATCTGTATAACTTTGTATATATGTCGCTAATGAAATGGTTGATAAAGAGTTCAAGTTTTGAATTATCAAAACTAGGGAAACTGACGAATATTATTAGTAACAACAAAACGTTACTTTGACACAACTTTTATGCATATCCGTCTATTCTTCAATTACTTTACCCATCAATTTTATCATAGATCCAACTTTCAAGATAAATATTGCGAGTATTAATCACTTGAAAGAAGTGAAAAAGGAGAAAAAAACAAGTTAAGCTACATAAAGCTATTGTGCATTACAACTAATCTATAACATTTGGCCTTTTTTTACTTTGAACAAATAATCAATTAATTACAACTGCTATCACTTTGAACATAAAATTAAGGGTAGTAATTTACTTAATAAAAACATGCATTTTAGATGTCAAAAGATGACCCCGTGTTTAAAGTAACACAACATATATATCTCAAATTATGATTTTAGATGTCAAATGACATCAAGTGGAATAAGATGTTAACAATCTTAAGTTATTTAATATTGTAGGAAGTTAAATCTAATAAACTCTAAGAAACTAATAAGCTATAAGAAACTGTTAATATAACTTTGGCATTTGTGTTTATAAATAAATTGGAACTCGTAAAAAAATACAGTCATAGAGAGGACCAAATGTATGAGTACTTTCAATTGTTGCTTAGCCACAACCTCTCAAAAGGGCTTTTCGACGGTCTCAACAATGATGATGTGTTAATTGTACGAAACAAAGATACCCCGGCTACTTTTGGTGATACCACAGCTACTTTTGGTGATACCAATGATCCATTCACTTCTATTTCATTGTTTAAGTATTTTGTAAATAAAGACATTGCAGCTTAATAGTTGGCATATTTGTGTTTATGCAAAATTACCTCTTTAATTTATGTTTCAAAGATGTTATTTATGTTACTCTCTTTAACTCAGACCTATTGTTTATTTGAATATGAAATAGTTTGCATTGTTGTTGCTTATAGTTATTTTAATTAAAAGTTATCATACGTAAAGCTATAGTTAGAAAAAATGTATAAATGAAAAACATTTGCTCGCCACAAAATTTAGTCAGTGGGTACCCGCCGGCGCATTGTGCGGGTACCCTGCTAGTGTAGTATAGATTCATCTAAAGAATAAAAGATAAAATACAACTATAACCTTTTCTTATATGGAATGTTATTTTTGATATACGTTAAAGCATGAAAGATAAATAACTAAACTACAGTAACTTTTTTATAAAATGTAATACACGCTCTTCACATTATTCGTCATATGTATATGTAGGTTACCCGGGTGAAGCACGGGTATTGCACTTGTATGTTATGGTTGAATAGGTTTTATTACTATAGAATAAAGGGTTAAGTTCATAAATAGCCCATATACTTTTTAAAAAATCCACATGTATTTGTTTCGTTACCATCAATATCGTCCCATTTTGCAATGGTACTTTTTAAAAATTCCACATATATTTGTTCCATTACCATCAATATCGTCCCATTTTGCAATGGGTTACTGTTTGGACCGGTTAGACTTGTACACGTCGTACCTTTTTAAAAAAAAAATTGCCAGCCATTAATCAATAGTCTATGTCAATTCCCAGCCAGCGATTCAATGCCAAATGTGGGCAGAAACAAAGATGAGGTTTTTAGCAATGAATTTGAAGGAACAGATTAACAAGTTATTAAATATGGTGTTCGCAATCACCATTGTGATTGTTCAGTGCTTGCGGCCTCCATTACTTGTTTCTGTTTGTACGATTTTATCATCAAGATAACAAGTCCTTAAATTCTCTATCGCCATTGTGAAATTACAAACTGTAAAATCATTGGTTTTATATATCATTTCATGTTCAATATTGAAAATTTCCAATTTTGCATATCAATTCTTGATATTAGTTTTTCTGGTATCTATGTTATTGTTTATATGTTTAGAACTTGGTGTTTATGGTTAAATCATAGATTTTAGGCAATTGTGATTGCATATGATATAGAAGTAAATTAAAAGGACAGAGGTGTTGCCATTTGTAGTATTGACCAAAGTGAGAGGCCAAATCAAAGAATCATACTTCACATCACTCATGACTTGAATATAGATTCATTGTCCAAAGCATTTTACTGTGGCAAAATGATTTATCACCAAAAATGTTTTGATTCATACAATTTCTACAGGTTTAGATATAAAATACAAAATGTGATACATAAAACCATGTAAGTTGAAGGCAAAAGAAAGGCAACGATAATTTTGGGATGCTATGATACTCTATCTAAAGCATAACATTTGGAATCTGTAGCTCACATGTGAAATGTTACTCTTTGCTTATCATTGTTGGCATAGTCACATATCACGGATATTTTGGTAAGACATATAGACACTAATTAAATCTTGCTTACTTTAGATATAGACTATTGATTGATACGCCTCATCAGTAAGACTAATTTTACGCCTAATTAGAATTTTTGGTAAAGGTGTTTGTTCGGGGTAGCAGAATTTTTTTATATTTTGGACATAAAATTAGATGTTGTGATATATTTTCTAGTTGGGTTTTTCTAAAATATGCTCGTAAGCACATGTTAAGTTATGTTTATTAAACACGAAATTTTCTTTAATATCAAAGGGTTTTGCTAATATGTGTCCACTGTGTATTCAATGAACACTTGTTTTCCTTTTATAACCAAAAATGCATTTAATGAAGATCAATATGCATTTAAATTTTGGTAAATATAGTTATAAGTTACCATAATTAAATATAAATTTTTATTTAACAATCTTCGACTTTACTTTTATATAAACTCAAACATGTGCCCTCGGGGCACATTTTAGAAAATCCCTTTAGTTAGGTGATTGATTGAAACCCTTTACTGCTTCTTGTAACGAAGACTTGATATATTGTGTAGTTTTGGTTGTTAGCACTTAAAAACAGAAATCAAACATGGTGGGTTGGAAATTTGTTGAAGATTTAAAAGTGTTCTTCATTTTAGATTTAAAATAAAAAGTAAAATTGAAGTGTAAAATTAAAGAGGTTGAAGACGAAGGTATTTTAGTCTTTTCAGTGAAAAATAATGATGATGTGAAAGCCAAACGGTGATATTACCTATTTTGACAAGTCGTAGCCGGTTTCATAGGTGATAATGGTATTTTTGAAAGTTCGTAACCTAAATGTGAATTTTGTGAAAGTTCTTGGGCTATTTTTGAACTTAACCCTTATTTTAATTGGGTTTTTGTGTTTTATGTTGGTATGGTGTGTGTTTAAAAAGTGAGATTTTAGCTTGAATGATTAAGCTGGCGGTTTTTTGATGCGTGAATGAGAAAGAAAGTGAAATGGAAAATGCCACGGTGACATAAAGCGACACCTTTCTCGGCTTTTAGATCAAGTAACTAAGTCTGATGATATAAAAAGGAATTTTTCGTTTTTTTATGTTTATATGGAAAGTTATTACAACAAAACATGAAGTCATTAGACTCAATACCACCAATGTGAAAAAGGCAAGAGCTTTTTAAGAAATAACAAGTTTTTATCAAGGTTGTGAAAATCGTGAGTCGGTAGTCGGTTGGTCGACCCCCTTATAGCTTGTAATCGGTTTAGGAGGCGATTAATCAATGATTAATTGGATTGGAATTTTTGGCGAGTTTTAGGTATTTTGGTGAGTTTTGAGTATTTACGGCAAGATTTTCCTTAAAAACAACTTGTAATGGATATAAACAGCAATTAAAAGTGATCATGTTTCCGGTGAGTTTTGTGTATTTCTAGCTAAATTTGCAGGTTTCTGGAAAGTTTGATCACCGTTGACCGATTGTTTAGCCGGTTTGCACAAATCGAAAAGATTAGTGATCGATTAGCGGTTAGACAGCGATTAAGCGGCCACACTTTTTTTTCTAACACTGGTTTTTTACTAAGGGGTAAAATTATCATTAAACAATAGTGTAGGAAGTCAAAACAAAAATCATACCAAACCATTATATCCCTCAAAATCCTTGTTCGAAAACAGTCAAAATCCCATCACTCACCTTCTTCACCTTCACCACAACAATGGCTGCTGTATCAGCATTCACCTTGACACCAATCACCCGTATAAAAAATCCATTAACACCATCATCTTTAACAAAGTCAACAACATCTTTAAAAGTCAAACCCACCAAAATCAAAGCACTTTCTGACCCATTTGTTTTACAAATTGCAGAATCATTAGAAGACTCAGTACCCACTTCAACAAACCTCCAAAAGCTTCGTGATTCATCTTCAGAATCACTTTTATCACTTTCTTGGCCTTCAAGAAAAGATGAGTCTTTTAGGTTTACTGATACTTCTTTCATTAAGCAATCTGAAATCATCCCTGTATCAAATTTAAAAAAGATTGATTTTTATGACAATTTAAGTGTTTTTGAAGATACCCTTTTGCTTAATTTGACTATAGTTGATGGATTCATTGTTGATTCTTTGTCTCAATTATTAGGGTTGCCAAAAGGGGTTTTTGTTGGAAGTTTTAATAGTATCGAATCGACCGAGTTAACTAAAAGGGTACTTGAGTTCTTGCCTAGTCATGAGAAGGGTGATTTGTTTTGGTCTTTAAACGGCGTTGGCTCGCCTGATTTGGTTGTGGTTTATGTGCCTGAAGGGTGTAAAGTTGAGGGCTTGTTGCATTTGAGATATGTTTCGAGTGAAGGAAGCGATAAGGGGTCGAAGAAGCTGCCGGTGTCGAATCCGAGGGTTTTGGTTATTGTGGAGAAAGGTGGGGAGATTGGGATAGTTGAAGAGTATATGAGTGGTGATGGGGATGCGGATTTGAGTTATTGGTCGAATTCGGTTATGGAGATTGTGGTTGCGGAAGAAGCGAAAGTTAGTCATTCGTATATTCAGACTCAGTCTTTGAATTCTGCTCATATTAAGTGGACCTCCATTCGGCAGGTAATTGATGAGTTTATGTTTTTTTGATAATGCAAATATGCTGTATGGATACTTTGATGATATAGCACAACATAATATTTCATGTTCGTTAAAGCTTCAGTAGCTAGCATATTAGCATACATCATAGGTTTATGGTATTAGGGTATCTACATTAACTGATTTAGTGCGTTGTGAGTTATCAGCCTTTGGTTTTCCGTTGCCAACAATCATCATTCTCGCCAATATGTGCCAAAGAAAAACATTATCATTTGCAAGAATGACCAAAAGCAACAAAAACATTATCATTTAGACAGATAATGGAAAGGCAAGTACAGAAGCAACAAAAAAAAATCCAATTATCACTTTGTGCACAAAATCCGTCATCAGTAAAATCATAGTTTGTCTGTTGCGTTTACACATCAATTAATTTGTATGCAACAAAAAGCCAAGCCAAGTACAATGGTCGGAAGGTCAATTGTTCAACTCAACGGTTGGTTGATGTTAAAACTTATTGCTATTATATAATGAAATGTTGAACTATTTTTATATGTATTTCTTTTATACTAATGTCTCATAATATTGGGAATGCTTTGATACATTTATAGTCGCTTTGAGCATACATGTCACTTTACCATTCTAATGATTTTTTGTGCATTATATTAAAGGGCTAATTGGTTGGAAATGTATCTAACTTGACACTTTTTATGGTTGTGTGTAGCCATCTTTATTTTTTCTCGTTTTGTCATTAAACATTCAAATTTCAACCTTTGTGTGTATTTTGTGACCATTTTACCCTTCGAAATTTAAAAAAAAAGTAAGGGTAAAATGGTCACAAAATACACACAAAGGTCAAAATTTGAATGTTTAATGACAAAATGAGAAAAAATAAAGATGGCTACACACAACCATAAAAAGTGTCAAGTTAGATACATTTCAAGCGATTAGCCCTATATTAAACTCTTGTTTTGTGAAGCGACTTCACTGATATTTATATAATTGACGCTGTAAATGCAGAACATAAACTTGTTCTTGATTTCTTTAATAGGAAAAGTCAAGTACCTACGAGCTAGTAGAGGTAAGCACTGGTGGAAAATTAAGCAGACACAATGTCCATATGCAACAAGTTGGCCCAGACACAATCACACAATTATCAACGTTTCACTTATCGAGTAGCGATCAAACACAAGATTTACATAGTAAAATAGTGTTGGATCATCCACGAGGGTATTCTCGGCAACTTCACAAGTGCATTGTGGCTCATTCACTTGGGCAAGCCGTATTTGATGGCAACGTACAGGTCAACAGGTAAATACTTGACTCCTCTTCGTTACATAGTACCAAGCATTTATATACATTGTTCTGCAACATTTAATGTTCTTTTTTACCATTCTTTGTAATGCTACTGGGGCGTTTGGAGTCCAATCTTAGAAGTGCTTATGTGATGTTGAATAATCAAATTCGTATATTAGATGTACTAAAACGGCTTGTAGAAGATAGTTTTTGCATGTGCTTCTCTTGTTTGAAGTTTAAATACCACGGAGTATGATAAGTGACAAAAAGAGACTTAATAGATATAAGTATTAAATAAGGACTTTTTTGTTGAAAATGTAAGTCTTACAAATCATGTTTAGACGGGGTAAGTAAGTACTTTGAGTTTATTCTTGGATAATCGGTGCATCTAAGCTAGTATGAAAGTGATTACTAATCAGAAAAACAGAATATTATATGTTTATCCAAACATTAAAAACTGACTGCAAATATAAATCCAATCCATTACAATATTGATACTTATATGGTCGTTAAATGTTGGCAGATACGCGCAACAGACGGATGCCGGGCAACTAACAAGGAGTCTTATACTTGAACCACGTGCAACCGTTAATGTGAAACCAAATCTGCAGATTATAGCAGACGATGTGAAATGTTCTCATGGAGCTGCAATATATGACTTGGAAGAGGACCAACTGTTTTATCTTCGAGCAAGGGGAATTGATTTGCAAACTGCTAGACAATCCCTCATTATCTCGTTTGCTGCTGAGGTTATAGCCAGGTTTCCATCTAGTGATCTCAGAAAGAAGGTGGAATCTCATGTAAAGAAGTTGCTGAATCCTCCAGTCCCTGTGGAAAAGTCTGTAAATTATGAAGTTTAGAAAGCAATAATTTGAAATTTGTAACCAACGGTGGACTTTGATTATTAAACTGGATACATAAGGAGTACAATTTTTTTTTTGTTACATCAGCATAATCAGAAATAGAGATTTTGGTTTCTGGTTTAGAGCAGTGGAAGATCAACTATCTTTTTACTTTTTTTCTCAACAAGTCGATCCATTTGTCTAAGAAAATGTAACACTCTTACATTCATTATCTTTGGTTATCAAATGTACAATATTACACTTTATTAGAATTGCACTGTTCTTTACTTGTGGTCTGTATTTTGGGGTTTGTAAGCTGTATATAAAGTATCAGAAAAGCATATGATTGGTTCAGATGGTTCATATTGTGACCATTTACAGTTCAACTTTTTCTTTCGAGTTACAATAACTATATACTTGTTCATTGTATTTCAAGAATTGCAACTCCATTTGGATGTATATACTGCGCTGTAGTGTGTATTCTCGACCCTTCAACTTTACGAATTTGGATGTATATTTTCTGTGCCTTTCTGCAAATTGTTATTATTATCTTTCTATCATTGTAGTATTGTGTTATTGATTGTACACTAGAATGCTACTATATGCAAACATGAGAAATGCTACAATCATAAAAAGATTTCTCTACTGAAAACAGAAAAGTGTGAAACATGAGAAATACTATGTAAAAACAAACATGGGTGTGTTTAGTTGTTGGAAAATGAGAAGTTTCCAAGAAAAGTTCTCTAAGAAACACATAGAAAACAAAAAACGTGTTCAAAATGGGTATTTTCTGAAATTTCTCTAGTTTTCTGCTATTATAACTATGGCTTAGAGAACTTGAATTTAGAGTTTTTCGGTTCTCAAAAGGTTCATGAGAGAAAAAAGAGTTACTCTGTTCTCAAGAAAACTAAAAGAATCTTGCTTTCCTGCAACTGAAAAAGTCAACTTATTTTGTCAAACTGTTAAAAGTCAACTTTTTTAGTCCAACTGTTAAAAATCAACTTTTTTAGTCAAACTGTTAAACTAAGGTGTTCTTTAGATGCATCAAAACTGCCAATTTCTTGAACTATCATGGTGTCAATCTTTTTTTATATCATATTTAGCACAAGTAATAAAAATCTCCAAGAAGAATAAAAAATGTTCACAATAAAAAGGTGGTTATATTCAATTTCACCATTATCATGATCCATTGGCTGCAAACTTACTCCTTTCTAATGAATAATCAATACCCTTTTCATCTCTATCATCATCATGATCCACTGCCTGCACAAACACTCCTTTAATAGAAAGGTACAAACTTGTTCAAGAAACTTGACAACTATTATTACAACCTAAAATAGGCCAAACTGAGCTTATTAAGTAATTGATAATTCCTGCGGTAACTTAAAGTCTTATAATTAAATCACACTTGAGTACTATCCAAAGATTTTTCTTGTGTAAATGAGTGGGTGCTAAAGGTTCATAAACTAAATTGATTTTTCATCATCTGAAAAACTAAACAGGAGGTAAATTGTCTCATAAATGGGCGTAGCATTCGTAGAACCTTCAGAGGTCCTGTATTGCCATAAAAAGGAGTGTATATCGTTTGGTCAACAAAGCTAAACAGTGATGTGTCGTGATATATGTGATTAAGAATTGCGATTCATATATGCTTCTATGGGTGTACACTAATCCGAGAACGCCACTAGCATGTCAATTAAGTGCCACACAACCTATGATACCATGAAGCTAAATCACTAGTGACATTCAGTATGCATCAATGATAGATATCTAATCAAAATTGGCAGGCACACCTAGCCTAACTCGGGATCATGGCTAAACACACCCTGGTGGCCTGGTCAGTGGTTTGGTCTTTTTCATCTCAAGAAAAATTCAAACAAGGCAGGCATGAAGGTACAAAAGATTGAATCAAAGGTTGAAACTTTACACTATAAAAACAACTTGCGCGGTTAACGGGAAATTAACTTAAATATCCTTAGTCCTTTTGAATTTGACAAAACTTGTGGGTAAATAGATTTTGTTTACACAAAATTTTGACATCATACACAAACATGGTAGGGTCAACCGTTATTAATGTTCTCTAAGACACACTTGATGTTGTTAAGTGGATTTTGCTTTATGTCTATATCTTCCTCAGCACCCCAGTTTAAAAAACCTATTCTCTTAACTAACTCCACTGTACAAAAGAAGAAAACTCGATAGAAATCAGTTTCAAGATTACGTAGCAGTAGGCTCTTTTTTACGTATTTCTACTGGCGGCTGGACTAATGCAGGAAAATGAAATGATTTACTTTCAAAACAGGATATTTTCAAACAAATGAGTTTACATTAGATACCTTGAACATACATGCCAACAAGAAAAAAGCAAAGTCAAATGAATGGTTAGTCTATTGAGTTTGAAAACATGTTAAATTATGTTAACTTTCTCATTAGTTTATCGTTATTTTCTTTTGAGTACTTTGAACCAAAAAAGAAAGAACAAGATAACCATTTCTCATCTAGGAAGCTAATTAGGCCCTACTGTGATTATTAGCAGAAGTGAATATAGGCTTATATTGAATATATCCAATGTGGTGCTAAACCACCTAACTTCATTCATTGTTTTACTTCTATTCCAAGCAAGCATTCTTTTTTTTTTGAATTAAGAATGTTTGGCTTCAAACCCACTACCTACCAACTTTTTTTTTTGTCTAACGCTTCATCTTGCTTAATAAAGATCATGGATCCTTAATTCTAAGGAGCGTTTGGATGTGTTTTGAAAGTGATTATCTGATATGAAATAATCATAATAAATTAATAAGGTAATCAGTTATAATGAGGGTCGTATTTGGATGTGCTTATGTTGATTAAAGTTGCAATGCTAACATGTTTAGTGAAACAGAAGTGAGAAACATGAGTACTGCAAATACCTACAGCTCGCATCAAGGTTTCAGTGCACAAAAGTTGTCATGTAAATGACATATGGATAGCTATATCCACTTCATCCATATCTAAAAACAACCACCACTATATATGATTGAAATTGATATTGTGGAAATCAAAGGTTCATATCAGCATCAAATGTCATACGAAAAAGTAAAATAGTAAAATATGCATGTAAAGTCATCAAAGGGTTTCCATGTAGTTTCGATATGTAAGAAAATTGTCGAGGAACATACGTAACCAAATTTTATACATTCAATACAGAATGTCAAACTTTTGAAAATACTACCAACTACATACTCATAATATTTACTATAAATAGCACCAATTACCTTTGTTTGCTTCCATACAAAACCAGACATCTCTCCCTTATCAATCATTAAATGGCATTTTCACTCCATTTTCTCGTTATACTTTCTGCATTGATCTTTTCTGTTCTTGATCCAGCACAAGCTGACACGTCAGTTAGTGGCTCTTTCATCCATTCTCGAGCAGCATACTACCCTGATTCTGATGACAAAGGAACCGAAAGTGAGATACATATAACAAATATATAAACATGCATACGTAAATATCATTATAACTGTTACTGATACACTTTGTTTTTGATTCTTTGGTTATGTTACAGTTGGAAGATGTGGATATGGTTCTTTTGGAGCAACAATCAACAATGGCTATGTAGCAGATGCATCTGATCTCTATCGTGACGGTGTAGGCTGTGGTGCTTGCTACCAGGTTATAATCATATCATAATATGCTAAAAAACTGTCTGTAAAGTAACGATCACTAAACTTATTTCTATATGTAACTAATTAGGTGAGGTGCACAAACAGTAAAGATTGTTCTGATGAAGGAGTGACTATTGTTATAACTGATCAAGGATCCAGTGATCGGACAGACTTCATTATGAGCAAGAAAGCCTTCCGTAAGATGGCTCAGTCTACATATTCAGAATCATCTCTACTATCACAGGGAATAGTGGATATTGAATATAGAAGGTAAATTTTGAAAAAACTTAAGAATACAGATCTACTAATGTAAAAAGTAAGAAAACGTAAATGTCTAACAACAGTCCTTCCACAGGGTTTCATGCAAGTACCCAAATTATAACATCACCGTAAAGATTGATGAGAGCAGTGATTACCCATATTACCTTGGTTTTGTCATATGGTACCAACAAGGCCAAAACGACATCACTGCAGTGCAACTATGCGAGGTAACTCTATTTTTTGATATCATAAATATAGATATTTTGTTCCTACGGCCCTCTTAATTTGTCTTTGCTTTGTCTTGTATGCAGACAAAAGATTTCAACTGCAAACTGTTGGATAGAAGCTATGGATCAGTGTTTACAACAACGTCACCACCTAGTGGACCACTGTCTCTAAGAATGCTACTTAGTGGTGAAGATGGAGATGAAAAATGGGTTGTTCCCGTTAATACAATACCTGAGAACTGGAAGAAGGGGGACATATATGACACAGGAGTACAAGTAGCATAATAAGCAACTTATAAACAAAAGACCAGAATAAACATAAGCAGAGAGTAATCAGCAATCGTCTATAGTATATTGATCGTATTTTAAGCATATATCTTGTTGGATTGAAGTGTAGAATAGTCTAACACACGTACTATTTTGTTGATGTAACTGTTATTTATTGGAAATAAGTTCTCTTGTTATAGTTTTTTTAAAGTTGTACCAAAGTTGTTATCGTTTCCTCTTTAAGGAAAATGTATCCATTTAGGTGTGCGGTTGCCTTGAGGAAAGACATGATTGCATAAAAGTTTTTAACTAAAAAATATTCTCTTTAACATGATTTGTGGAATATGAAAAGTTTCTTCTTCAAGGCAAAAGCAATGATGTGATGCTTCACAAAATACAGTTTCCCTGAACTAAGGAGTGCAGTGGGATAGCTGGGCCATCATATTAAAGTACTTTCTAAGTGATATTCTAATTACAAAGTGACTTGTTAAAGAATATTCATGAACCTAAATTCTTCAAGTTGAGGTGCTGAAATTAGCCGCGGACTGAAAGATGGTCCCGACTATCATAATCAAAAATATGCCGTAAAACTATGAACCTGGTGTTTATTATCCTCACCAAGTTCGGTTATGATAATATCTTTAATCCTGGCATACAGATTCTCGTTACAAACATGTACACATTTAAAGTAGAAGCATCTGATTTACTCCTAGTATGTTTCTTTTTTCTTTTCTTTTTTATCTGAACGCTGGTACGAGTAAAGTCCAATTCTCCAATCAGAGGGCAAAAGATGATTGAGTGTAGCCATAGAACTCTTTTACAGTATAACTTAGACTAACAATGGTGTAGGTAACGCATGCAAATTAAATCAATAAAACCAGTACTTATACAAGGCCAAAAATGTTACATGATTTTGTTCTACGAGAAGACATGGTTGGCTGGTTGCGGCCTGAAAGACGCTACCATGCACCTCAATGTATTGTCTCATTGGCCGTCTCAGTTGATATGATAAAATCTTTCCTTGTTTGAACGCTTGATCAAACCCACGCATAATCAGCATTTTCTGCTATCCTTTTACCAGCCACCATATAAACTTAACCTTTCACGTACCCTTTTATTCATCATTTCATCGAATCACTGGTATTCTCTGTCAATCCTAAATGTCTGAATTTCCGATTCAACAAAGAAAGTTCTTGAAGTTTCATAATACTTGTGTCCCTTAACTCTTTCGGGAATCATAGATCATCCTTTAAGGATTCACATCTTTGTATGACATCTTCATTTGAACACCCATATCACTCAACATGGAATACATTAATCTCCTTTTATGAGATGAATGACCTCTTTCAATTGATTTGAAATCAGACTTTTCATGATGAACCAGGCTTGATCCTACCGATTTTTGTAAACCCTTTTTCGTCATCATCTCTCGGACTTTTTCAACGTCATCCCATCTCTCACCAGCAGCATAAATATTCGATAACAACACATATGGTCCGACATCACTAGGTTCCAATTCAATAAGACGCATCGCCACCATTTCCCCTAGTTCTAGATTTGAGTGGGTCCTACAAGCGGATAGTAATGATCCCCATAACGCAGGCCCTGACTCCATGTTCATATTCTTAATCATCTCCTCAGAATCTTTCATCAAACCAGCCCGTGAAAGAAGATCAACCATACAACCATAGTGTTCAGCTTTTGGTTGAATTTTGTAAACTCGTAGCATCAAGTCAAAGTACCACCAGCCTTCCAATACCATTCCCGCATGTGTACACGCACTAAGAACACACACAAAAGTAGCATCGTTTGGCACCACGCCACTTTTCTCCAACTCTAAAAACATTTCTAAAGCCTTTTCACCTTCCCCGTGCATTCCGTAGCCCATAATCATCGAATTCCATGATACTATAGTTTTCTCTGGCATCTCATTGAACACTTGTTTAGCCATATCCATAGCTCCACACTTTGCATACATTGTCAACAAAGCGGTCGAAAGCAACACATCGGTTACAATACTCTTGTTGTTCTTAATATAAGAATGAACCCATTCACCCTTATCTAGGTTTCCCAAATGTGCACATGCAGTCAAAACACTCATGACGGTTGCTTCATTCACCTTCACATCTTGTTCCTCCAACATATCATCAAAAAGTCTTAAACACTCGTTGTAATTCTTTGATCGTACGTAAAGCGCCAACAAAGTATTCCAGGAAACAACATTCCTACAAGGCATCCAATCAAAAAACTTACGCGCAGACACAACATCTCCAATCCTCGCATACCCATCGATCAAACAATTCCACGACACAACATCTCTACACGGCATCCTATCAAACAACTCCTGACCCGCCCTCATATCTCCAATCCAAACATACCCAGAAATCATAGAATTCCAACTAAACACATCACGCTGCGGCATTTCATCAAACAGTCCACGCGCCTCACAAACCATCCCATTCTTGATGTAACCATCAATCATCGTATTCCACGTCACCATATCCATCTCCAAACTCAAACTAAACACCTTTTCCCCATCTCTTATCCTCCCAAAAACCGCGTACATATGAATGAACGCATTCCTAACGTACAAATCCACCTCAAACCCTTGTTTAACAACGCGACAATGCACCTTTTCGCCCTCTTTAACCAACCCAAGCTCCCCACAAATCTTAACAACCAGAGGGTACGTAAAATGATTCGCAGAAACACAGTTTTCGGCCATTTCTTTACGATAAAAATCAAAACTTTTTGCATAATCATTACATTTAACCAAACCCCTTAAAACAGTATTACATATAAACGTATCAGGCTCATTTAAAGCATTATAAAGATTAACTGCATGGGAAACAGTACATGGGCTAGAACAAAGCTTCTTAAAGACTCGACTCGAGACGTAAGAATGCTGAAAAAGGTTTGAAATAATGAGCTGTGCATGTATTTGGTTAAAGTGTGTTAAGTTATAAGTTGAGCATGATTCTAATTTGGTTAATATGGGATGGTGGTTGTTTAAGGTTAAAGATTGATCAGTTTGCTTGTTGTGATCATGCCATAAGGTTGGTGTGGGTGATTTAAGGTTTTTGTGGATTTCACGATATTTTTGTATGGGTTTTGAGAGTTTAAGGATGGTACGAGGTGCCATTGTGTGTCTGGTTTTTTTCTTGTTGGGACAGTTTAGTACTTGAGTTGACCTTTTATCCTATGTTTATGTTTTTTCTTGTTGGGAGAGTTTAGCATTATACCAACATATTTCGGTCCGGTTATATCATTTTCCTCATTTTCGGTTATTGGTTCAGTTCGACCCGGTTTGATTTTACGCACAACCCGTTGTTATGTTTTGTTGGACCGGACCACACCGACGAACTAGACCGGGACCTCAACCAACATTTCGGTCCAGTTCTTGGTCCGGAGTTTTGGACCAAATCGGTTTTCGGTCCAGTCCTGGTTAGTCCGGCTCGATTGTTAAATCGTGATCAGCGCTATGCATGAATACATCATATTTTGGAATAACATACATTGATTTGATTTTGTTTACATAAATAAAGGTATCTTGTCTGAAATAAACTGAAACGATGTCTGGATATAAACTAGTAAATCATGATTCATCACTTGTTCAAACATAGAAAACGAAGCACATGTTCATGGCTGGGAATAGCCTGAAATTTCCAACCCTACTCATTTACCACAAAAAAGACCCAACATCACATGTCATTCATCCAACCTAACATTTGCCTACCTATTATGACATTTCTCGGAACCTAGCAAGAGCTTTCTTTTGAATCAACGTTCGGTAGCTATCACCAGCTTGGACCTCAAGGCTCGGATCCAACTTCTTCGGTTGACTTCCAAGTCCTGCTCTCTTTTCTGTCGCTTGCGCCTGCACAGGCTCCACCATACCACTTCCATCTTTTCCCAACCCCTGCATACCAAATCCCCAAAGGAAAACACAAAACAACAAGCCCCCGATTCAAATTCAGAAACTTTAACATTTGGATCAAATTATTCAGCATTATACATGCCAGCTGCTCCATCTTTCCAGGATTGGATTACATAAACAAAGGTTTACCAATTTGATATCATCCATGGAACTTTCATATAGACCTAACTCAAGAATACCTCGCAAGTTATCTGTTGCCCATGGACATTCTAAATTGTGTCCGCAACTATAGACTCCAGATAGAAATTCTGGCCTTTAACTTATGAATAGGTCGATTCAGGTAAGAAACAAGTCAAACGGGTTCTAGTGTCGCAAAGATGTTTTTTAATGCATAAAACCTCTTAAAGCTCTCAGACTTATAGGACATCCTACGTTCCTTCTTCGGCAACCAATCTCGCTTAAAAAATCGATGTCCATCAAAAATCAATTCTAAGAAAATTCGAATGTCTGTCTGATCATGTCTGTCTGCAACTTCCTTAAATCTGTTCTGTTCTCAGTCTACTGAAACTCTCTGGCCTTATTTAAAACTAAAAAAACTTATGAATATGGTAGGAAATAAAAATAAAATATGTCGATTTCAGGTAAGCAAAACAAAGAACCATGTCAATAAAAAAAATGAACCAAAAAAAACACCAAACACAGAACAAAAAAAACACCCACCCCCCCTCCCCGCCCACCCCGCCACCCAGTCCCCCCCCGGACCTCAACCCTCCTACCCCCCCCCCCCCCCCCCCCCCCCCCCCCCCCCCCCCGCCCACCGACCATCCCTCCCTCCCCCCTCCCCACCCCACTCCCCCACCCCCCCCCCCAACACACCCCTCCCCCCCCTCCCCCCCCCCACCCCACCCCACTCACTGTGCGAGCCCCCACGGGGGGGGCCCTCCCCCCCCCCCCACCCCCCCACCCCTCCCCCCTCACCCCCCCCCCCCCGCCCCTCCCCCCTCCCACCCCCTCCCCCCCCTCCCCCTCACCCCCACCCCTGCCCACCCCCACCCACCCAAGCCCTCGTTTGCTCGATCATAAACACCCTTCCCACACCACAGAACTCACCCCCCCACACACCCTACCTACCTCCACCCACCCCCCCACCAACCTCCACACCGCTCCTTCCCCACCCACCCCCCCCCCCCCCAGCCTCCACCCCCACCCACCATCGCCCATTCTCGCCCTCACCACCACCCCCCCCCCCACCCACCCTCCCCCCCCCACCCCGCCCTCCATCCTCCCTCCCCACGCAACCAATCACATCCGCACCCCCCCCCTCCACCCCCCCCCGAACCCCTTTCCCTACCCCCAAAACCCCACCCAACCCACACGACCACGCCAGCCCCACTCCTACCACCCCCTTCACACCCCCCCCCTCCCGACCGCCACCACTCCTCCCCACCCCCCTCCGCCCCCCCCCACCCCAACCCCACTCACCCCCCCCTACCTAACACGCACCCCACCCTCCCCACCCGCCACCATATACCCCCCCGCCCCTCCTACGGTCTACCCCTAAACCACTCACGACACCCCACCCCATAGCGCTCCCCATCCTCTTCCTACCCACCACCCCTCCAACCAACCCTCCCCCCCCCCCCCCACCCTCCCCTTACCCCACCTCCCCCCCCTCCCTCTAACCCCCCCCCGCCCCTCCTCCCGCCCCAACCCCCCCCTCCCCTGCCACCCCCCCCCCCCCCCCCACCCCCCCTACCCCCCCCCTTTCCCTCCCTAATCTACCCTCAACACACCACCCCCCCCCCTCCCCCCTCACCCCCCGTCACTCCTCCCCTACCCACGCACCTCCCCCCTCCCCCTCCCTCCAACCGGCGTGTACAACATATAGCCCGCTGACGTCCTTTCACTCCTCAAGAAGTTTATCATTAAAAAAACTCAAAAAAAAAACCTCATTCTTAAAAAGAAAACCACCCAGCGAATAAAAACTTAAACAAGCAATCAAACTCTCCGCTCCCAACGACCATCCCACTCGCTCAGCAACCACAAATAATAGCCGCCAACCGAAAAAAACTACCACAACACCTCAAACCCCACAAATAATACAAATAAAACCTTAAACCTCCTTCCGAATAACCAACGTAAACTATCAAGGAAAATCACTATCTACCCCCATACAACCGAGACCAACCCACCCAACACGAACAAAGCGACCGACAGCACTCACCAAAACCAACCACCATCCGTTGCCATGCATCAACCCAAAAGAAAGCGCAACAAATATCCAAGACCAAGAAACACAACAGCATCGATGAAACTTCAATAAAAACCATACTACAAATATACTTCCACATTCCAACGCCACCTTCTTTCCTATCTAACTCAAAGAACTAACACTAACGCCAACCCTTTTATTACATTTATTTTATAATTTTGAACAGCCTCGCTATAATTATATACAATCAGAAATTTTAGTAACTAATAATCTTTTACTAATAAAAAATAATCGAAAAGTATTCAACATTACTAACAAAACAAAACAAAAAACAAAAAATAACCACAACAATATCAAACAGAAAAAACTAACACGATCAACACACCCACTAAATAACAAGACAGATAACACAAAAAATAACCACAAAACACAACAGCAAACACTATAAGTAACAAAAAACCCGTAAAATCTATCTCCAATACTAAACAACCCACTCCCAACGACACAATAGTACAAATTCAAATCACGAAACCAAAACCTAAATACAAAACATCCAACACCCATGATTAACCCCGATCACACCCACAACACCAACAACCACACATATAAACACCACCAGACCTAATTGAACAAACCCACCACAACTCAAAGTAAAATTAAATCTCCAGCCAGCCTGCCCTAAATCTTCCACTTCTTTACATTACGTATGCTCTTATATATTCAATCACTGCAGTTATCATGCGCGCCCGAATCCTCTAATTCTCTCATATTAACTTGCTAATTACAAACTGTATGGCCTCACCAGATTATAAGTTGTCGTGCTTGTTTTTAATTAAACTATCCTTATCTATATTGGCCACCCAGGATCGAAAACAAATTCCATAAACCCCTCAACTAGGACCAAAGAATTGTTATGGTTATTTTTGCCACCAATCTAATTATAACACCCACACAAATAACCAGCCAACATTCTGAAAATACACAAGGCACGTGACTATTAAACCCAACAACTCACCCACCTACCCATCCGAGACCCATCTCAACATACATATGAATAATGAAAACTAAGTTTAGTGTGTAGAAACAAAAGCAAATTCCTAAGGAGGTTGCACAGTTGAAGGAATGACATGTTGCTAACAGAAAAAGGAGACAACAGTGACGAGAGGTTTGTTACAGGGGACAATGTTTCATTCGTCTGTGTCAAACATTTCCATTTTGGCAACTATGGTATGAGAGTTCATTGTAGATCCAATTTACTTGACATGAGTATAAGTAGGAAAATGTCAACAAAATGAGACATGAACATGGAAGTAATGCTAATAAACAGGAAGAATGCATGAGGTATTGAGGTTAGAGATGTAAAATAAAAGAGAGTAAGTATTACCAAGCCTTCTTGCCATCCCATGTTGCGAAGCATACGGTTGCCAACATTAGTCTCATCGAGAGCCTTCTCGGCTGTAATTACCTCAAAGCTTGGGGCACTGCTATTACCCTCTCCAGCTCCACGTCCTCCAACACCCGGAGGAAAAGGCATAGAATCCGCCCCACCCATTCTCAAGGCCGAATCTCGATCTTATAAGTTCAGAGATTATAAAAACAAGATTTCCACACAAGTCAATAGAGGCATAACAATAAGTTTTGAAATAAGCATGGCCCATAAAGACTCTTGGTCCATTTACATCTCTGACATTTTTTTATTTTTTTTACTATCATAGAACGGAAATCACTATCAATATCAAAACTAGTTCAGATGCTTACTTGGATCTCCAACCCCGAGATCAGAATCATCCCCAAAAGAAGATGAACCATACAAACTCCTCCTTTCAGCAGCTCGATCCCGATAGGTAGTATGAGGCTGTTCTTTAACAGATGAAGCTGACTGTGCAGGCAGCTCAGAAAACCGTCTCTTACCGCTCACAGTAGGCGCTGGTGGTGTGTAAGAGCCTAAAGCCGATGCGTCTGTCCTATATGGCACTGCTGAATTGCGTGCTTCAGTGTCCATTGATGAACCGATAGACACATTTGTAGATGGTGCCACATATGCAGTATCTGATTTCACCACTCCTCTACCGGATCCCCTTATTACGCCTCTTAAAGTCCCTCCAGAGATGTTAGCTGCAGGCCTGGGGATATCCTGTGCATCTAAACTGTCAGGCTGAACACGTGTGTTCACAGAAGCTGCTGGAGCTGTATTGTCTTTTACTAATTTGCCCTTTGTTGATGATCCAGTAGGGTTGGATCTTTCTTCTGTTAGAGCAGATGAATTGCCATCAAGAGCCACCCGTGGTGCTTGACTTTCGTGACTCCTCTGCTTCCACATGGATAATACATTACTCATTTTCTTCTTGTTAGCCAATATGCTACTTTTGGAGGCGAGTTTTATTTCTTTCATCCTCTCTTTCTCCTTTTTCTCTGCAGCTAAGGCAGCAGCAGCAGCAGCCTGAACAGCATCCGGCAATGAAGTAGCCTTATCACTTGATGTTATTGTAGCTGCTGGTGCAGATATAACTACTTTTCTACTGTTAGAACCATCAGGCGCCTTGGAGGGTTCGTTCTCTTTTCCAGATGTTTTATTATTTTGATCATTGCAAGGGACATACTGCTGACTTTGGTGATCATAAGAATACCATATCCCGTTGTTACCATCGTAGTACAGACCTGTAGATGAGTTGCACGTAATACAAATGAAAACATATAAGGATTTAGTTTTTTGTGATAATCGTCAGGAATACCAACAAATAAAGAAAATATATATATAGCAGCTTCAGTTCATGCTGAATACATGCTCATAATTTCTCACCTGTATTTCCATCGTAGTAGAATCCAGAAGAAGCATCATAGTAATAGCCAGATGCTTCATCCCAAACAAAACCAGCTTGAGGAGCTGAAGCATCCTTTAAATCTCCACTCTGGTCCTGCTTGCCATTAGATTGTTTGTCATCCGGATTGTATTCTTTCGGCGCCCATCCAACAGCATCATACTATAAGAACCAAAACAAATAATATTTATAAAAATCCGTTTTTTAAGCTACGTGGATTTGTTTACTAAAACGAAATCAAGAAGATCCACATTGCATATTATCGGAGGTTCATGTAACTATCTATTTAGAACATTACCTGCTGAGCAAACGCTGCAGCCTCGATTGCTGCAGCGGCAAGGCTACTAGAGTGAGAAGAAGATGCACCAGAACCTGGCCCAAGGATGCTTTTTGCATATGCTACTCGTAAAATTTGGCCATTTTTTTCCAGTGTTGTTCCATTTGTAGCTTCAAGAGCTTTGGTGGCATCTTCAACCTAAGATAAAAAAGATTGAGATTTTTTTAACAAGCAGGTATCACAGATGCTTCTTATACATAATTCTTGAAATTTGAGGATAAGCATATTAGCTGATAGCTAACTGTATGAACTTACCGAATGGAAATGTACAAATGCAAATCCTCTTGAAACATGAGTAAATTTGTCTCTAACAAGACGAATATCCTGCAATTGCATTGATAATTATTAGTATTCACTACAGCTCTTATAGTTATAATATATAAAAACAATGACAATAGTGTTACTTAGGGCAACAAGAATTTGTACCTTAATTGGAGCATTCTTAGAAAACTCGTAGCGAAGCATTTCCTCGTCAGCATTTTCATCCAATCCTCTCACAACCAATACATGAGTGGGACCTGAAAGTTCAGCATGTTACAAATCCGCTTAATTGATGGCTAAGGCGTGCTAATTTGGACTTTGGACAGTGAAGAAACTAACCTGTCTCTCCTTTCTTACCAAATGAAGTAGGGTTTGATGAAGACATGTCAGCCAGCGGAGCATCGTCTGTCCTAGGTTCATTACACTAATAAAAAAACAGCCAAAAAAGGATGGTATTAACATCAACCATATCAAAATCTCAGGTTAATATTAAGATATTTTAAGGTAAAAAAGAACACCTGAAAGCAGGATGTCCTCCGTGCAAAATTAACGCAGCCACATATCATGCACATCCAATCAGAAAGAAGTGTAGTTCTGTGGTTCATGTGACCTGACCTCGATGAACCATCTGATCCGAAAAAAGGTCCCCCAGCACTCCCCGTTGGCTTACTGCTGCAGCAAAAACAAAAACTGTTCTGAAGCTTCCATAATAAATGCACAAAGACAAAATCTATAAACATACATAATTAGTTAAAAACACAATCAATCAAATGTACAAGTCACACATGTTTTTACCTGTACTCAAAGAATAGCTTCCTACCATCTACGACAACACCCTCATCTCCAACCTTGTCCATCATCGAACGGGCAGATCCCTAATTTGCAATAATGGGTTCAATAAATATCAACATAACACTTAAACAAAAAATTAAAGAAAATAAAATCCAGACTGAATACCGTGGAAGGAAAATCTATAAACGCAAATCCACGGGAAGTGCCAGAATTCCGCTCCTTTATGACACGAACATGGCGAAGAGGTCCCCATTCAGACTAATTATATGATGAGCAATGGCAGACGTTAGGCATGCACGATATAATGATATGAAAAAATAAACAAACAAATAGGATGCATTGTAGATAGATGGGTAAGGAGATTACAAGAATTTGATGCAGATCTTCTTCAGTTGTCTTTTGAGACAGACCCTTCACAACAACAGTAGCAGATGGAACCTACAAAAATTTTATGAGTAGTCATCCAACTAGATGTGAAAATTTCAAATCATTTGCAGGAATGGCTTGATTTGGTTACACGTTATGATTTTATCTCTAGAGGGTAACACCAAAAATGCTTAAATTAAAAAAAGGGCTTGATGGGTTGAACAGATTAAACAGGTTTCAACAACCCAATCGTTTACTAGATACATTACTAATTACTTTTGGACAAAAAGTGTTTCCGGTCAAACCCAACCCATGTTGTCTCATACCAAAAACCCATTTTAACCTGTTACCCAAGCTGGGCCAACACTCCCATTTTGTAAACCTTACATCAACTAAGCCCTTGCACTTCAGCTAAGCAACCTAAAAGCTTTGATTGAGAAATAAGTCATCGAATGATGTACTTACCGCTGTAATAATACTCATGATGAGTTTTCTTCGCGATATCTTCTCTTCTATCTTCGTCCTAATCATACTATCGTCATCGTAACTGTCCTCCCGGTGACTTCGGCCACGACTACGACTTCGAGGAGATCTAGACCTAACACGCTCATCCTGTGCACGAGACCGAGACCTAGAACGCTCATGCCTTTTGTATGGACTTTGATCCCTTTCTCGACTCAAACCTTTCCCCTCCCGGTCTCGATCACGGGATTCACGCCTTCGCCAACTACCCTCCCGTCTACCACCTCTGTCATAATCAGAATCATAACTGCGTCTTCCCTTTGTAAAATCATTAATCTATCTCACGGCTAACCTCCCTGTACTCCTGTGGACATACGAGGCCTTATGTCATAATCATCGTATGGTAATCATCACGGTCCGTCCTCTATATCTATGAGACCATTCATAACCATGATCATCATAGTAATCAGCCTCACGATATCTGCCAGCTTCACGACCCATATCCATTTCAGGATATGGATCAACATGCCGCCTTGAGTCTCTATCGAGAGGATATTCTTCCTCATAAGTTCGTCTTCTAGATTGAGGCCAGACTCCACCTGCTGCTGGCGGAGGAGGATAATTCTCCCTCTCCAATACATCCCGAGGGAAGGCATTCCTTGGATAGATGTCATCTCTTGGAAAACGTTCATCTAAATATCTCCTATCATCATATGAATCACCCGCACTGCCAATTCAACACAATTGCAAAAGAAGAAAAACAGTGATATAACCAACACATGTATTTCGTATTATTTTAAGGAAAATCAACAACAAATATGTGTGTGCTTAAATTGAACAGGCAACCATTATAAACAACTCACCGAAAATGAGGTTCGTGGACAGCACCATACCGTTCGGGGGCCTGTGGATTCAAGACAATAAGGTGTGTCAGCAAGTTATAAGAATGGAACTAGAACGATAATCGATTCCATATCCTCACTGTCCCATGACTTTCTCTCATAGTGGTGAGAGTCACAAAAGCCTTAATATTTGTATATCATTCATCCCATATATGTGATTAAAAAAGAAACCACAATTACGCTGTTATTTTCCCATCCATGCTGAGGACCATAGCGACCAGGATCCATTTGAAACACCCGTCAATGCTACCCCTGCAAAGCTCTTGATGATCGCTTACTTTATAAAGCTTTTCCTGTAATGGATGCACAAACAGACAGTCATGCTAGTGAACTGATAAATAATCCTCATGATTTGACCTCCCGTTTATGGTACTCTTCACAAATCTAATTCTTCCCAGATATATCCATCTTCGATTTCATAAGATACATAATAAATGGGAAAGCTCTTGAAGAAGGAACACTAAAAGTAAATTTACAACACGTCCGCAGTTTGATAAAGAATATACCATCCTTACATAGCAAGCTGTACATTTATAAGTTCCAAAAACATAAAGCCTTGTGTACAAAGATCACCGCAGCACAAACCAAAACAACTTCCTCATATGCAATACGCACTGGACCAAATTATTCATGGAAATGCAAAGTGAGGCAGACTCCCAACAAGTATCCTAAATTCATTAAATTCAAAAATAACATCCGAATGGGTCACCATTAGCTACTAAGTAAATGAGGCACATTGCGTTAGTGTTGGTCTAGGAATTTCTTGTGTTTCCGACTGGATAGAAAACTTAGTCAAACTGCGTTAGGGTGTTTTTAAGATGCAATTCCTATTATCCTATAAACTTTATCTTGGCCTTGGAAAAATAAATTGTCATATGACGGGTGGCCAATCGAAACTAGTATCGGGGGGGAGGTGTGCTTGGAAGAGAAGAGTACGAATGGTATTATTAATTGTTCGTATCATTCGCTCTGCCTTGCCATTTTGTTGGGAGGTTTTTGGGCAAGAGAATCTAAATTGGATGCCATTTTTGGCAAAAAGGGTGTGGAGTCGGTTATTATCGAACTCACCGCCATGATCACATTGGAAGCTTTTAATTTCACATTTAAATTGATTTTTAACATAGTTGCGAAAATACAAAAAATTATCAAACATGTTTAGAACGAAGAGGATAAATCCATAGAAAATGAGAGAAATGATCAAGAAATAATACATAATATTTGAAACCACTAGAGCTAACAATGGGTGATGTCCATAAATCAGAATGTATAATATCGAAACAATGTTTAACAATGAAAGTTGAACTATGAAAGGGAAGCTTCACATGTTTGCCAAGTTGGCAAGCGTGACAAATATGTGAAGACTTTTCTTTGTTACATGAAATAAAACGATTAGAGACAAGCGAACGTAGCACTTGATCACCCGGATGTCCGAGGCGTTGATGCCACGTAGAAGCACTTGTCGAGAAAAAAGCAATAGGAGGAGTTGACGGCTTGGTAACTGGATAGAGATCGCCTGAACTGTCACATCCAAGGAGGATATGACGAGTCAAGTAATCCTTCACAGAAGAACCAAAGGCGTCAAATTAAATGGTACAATTGTTGTCCTTAGTGAACTGACAAACAGAAATGAGATTTTTAATTATATTGGGGGTTACAAGAACATTATGAAGATGAAGGGGCGATGATGGAAAGGAATAATGCTATGGCCGGTGTTGGTGACGGGAATAGACTTGCCATCACCAACGTGAACGGATGAAAATAAGCGTTTATCAAAAATGGTACTTAAATTACTTGCATTGAAATTTAAATGAGAAGAAGTACCTATATCCATGTGCCAAGTCGGGTCTTGCGGCGGCCTAATGCTAAACGCACTTGGTAGAGTAGTAGGTTGGGAATAAATAGCCGGAGCGGGACCGAGTATACCTTGACCGGGATGCGGCAATCTGTAATGCTTTTGTGGTGTAAACTGTTGAGCAACATTAGTCTTGCGGACCACATATTGGGTTAGGGTACAGGTGAACATATTAAAATAAAGTGATGTGATACACCTTTTTTCTTAACCAATCGATTAAACTATTGATTTTATTTGATATGATACCAAATAAAGTAGCAATGACTGCTAGAATTGAAGATTTAGGTGAAGAAAAGAGTGGAAAAAAACAATTGGAGATGATTTGAGATGTCGAGAGATATAGAAAGAACTTTAGGAAGTGTTCGTGTATGTGACCGCCAGGAATGGTCCGCTAGGAAGATATTCCTAGCAGCCTATTTATTGTCAAACATATTAATAGACTGATTGAGATACTAGAACCTCACAAGTGAATAAGACAAAGACATCGGGAAAGACCAAAGGATCACAAGACACAATATACACTGGATAATAAGGTGCCCCCCGTCCTAGAGCAGTCAACCCAGATATTAAGGGACGTGGTTTACTAAACACGTTGCCTAGCTAACAAAAGTAATATAGCTCGGCTAACCATCTCCCGAGATGTCAGGTACAGTATATTTCAACAGTATATTGAGTAATATAAATACTCAGTGCATTCAATGCAAAAGGGGATCCACCATACATTTATTACACTCGCTATAATAATCTCTGAGCATATTCTTGCAAATATCTTACTCTCACGCCGGAGCTTTGTCTTGGGATAAAACCCAGGACGAGGCTAACGCGTGTTATCTTATCGACAGGATTGCTGAAGCTTGGAATCCCATAAAGGACGGACGACATCCTTTCTAGCGGATCTTTGCATCAACATTAATCATGCTAGAAATGAAATTGCGGACAAGAACATAACGAGTGAAATAATGCGTGTTGTGCATCAGTTTGAAAGAAAATATAAACATTTTTAACCACTTTGTATTGGATGACCTTTTTACATTAACAAGACTTTCCACAATTATCCATCTCCTGTTAAAACACAAGCATGGACAATATTATTTCACACAGAATTGAAAATACGGACGCAAGCATCAATGTTTAATGACAAAGGTATATATTCATAAGGGTAACGCATATTATTATGTTACAGTACAACATTAAATTATACATGGCGACAAGTGCAGGTTACAACTTAGAAGTAGGCATTCTCTAAAGCCTTGGCTTTGGCACCCATACTTTCCGCTTCTTGCTTCCCCAATGTTGAATAACCCCTCTCCTGGAAACAACATACCATTGGTTGTTAGTACTTGGTACTTACCAGCATCACTAACTAAATGTTTTTTTATCAGCAAACACATTATAGAACACATCTTTCAGACTATGAAACTTTTTAATTCATGAGTTTGAGTAACAGTTGCAGAAGTTTTATAGGTGTGACATGATGACAAGATCATATGATACATATTTCATGTAAAAATTGAAAGGTTACCAATGGCTAGTAAAAAGTAAGATGTCTTAGACCAGAAACACAAAAAAGAAACAGGACAGACATACCAACAAGCGCCATAAAAATGGGGTTCCGTCTCTCATCTTTAACTGATTCTCAATCACTTCAATCGCTGCAGATGCAACCCCGTTACCAGAATCAAGTTTCATATAGCTTAAATTAAAAAAAGACATGCCAAAAACACCCACAAAGAACAAGTGGTTGCTATACCCTTTTCAGCATGTCCTGCATCGAGTAACATAACGTACCAAACTTCATTAAAGACATCAAGCTGTTCACCAGAGGCACCAACCATCTGCAAAATACAATTGTCCACTCTACATATAAGAAATCATTCAATTCTAGAAAACTTGCTCTTCACAACGTTCTTGCTGATCAAAATATGTACCCCAACCAAACAGTTCCCACAACAAGGAATTCGCTAACACCTTACAGTTGTTGGCATCAAAGTCTGGACCAAGCAGCTCTAATGCTCTAGTGAAATCACCTCTCCCATACTCGTATGCAGCTTCTGCAAGCTATAACACCAAATTATAAAGGCTGATAACATCCTTGAGAAACTTTGCAGACAAACTTTCATATCCGGTCTAAAAATTTAAATGGATATAATTTGTTATCATAGGGGTATTACATCCGTTTTGTGAACTAAAAAATACACCATTTGCTTATGTGCTGTTTTTTCCATATAGTAATTTTCCGGATCAGACAAACATGGCTCTACTTGGCTAATCAAGTAAAGTAGTATATTGTTTTGGGTGTGTGCTTCTGATTCTGTGTCTTTTTACTTAATAACACCTCATAACAAATTTTACAGTGCACAAGAGATCAATAATATGTAAAACCATGTCAAAAAGTTCAAAAGGGATGTCACGAAAACAAACCACTAGTCCTTTCTGCATTATCTTTCCCTTCTTTGAATTCATTGAAGTAACCCTACGGGGGGACAATCAAATCATCTTGATTAAGATACACACAGATACTTTGTAAAAACAGACAGGGGGGCTTACTTTGATTTTAGGCCATTGAGTAACTCTTGAGCCGCAGATGACTTCCCGGTACAAGCTAAGGCCCACAATATCAACAAGTCAAGGTGCCACTCAAGATACCAAAAGCTCTGACAAAGTGAAACCATGATACGTATTAGAATAGGACAAACTGTAAGTAAGAAAAGCAACGATTTCATACCCATAAAATTATTAACCAAGCTGCAAAAATGTTGTTTTGAAAGACTTGTTAAAGAGATGAAAATTCAGCATGTTGACCAACTCACTCGATCTGATAGATAGCCTGATAAAATCTTCAAATGGTCCTCAAAGATATGGATCTTTCCTCTTACATGAACCCTCAATAACAAACCAACTGCATTCAAGTATACCTAAATGCACACATCAAAAAGTAGAAGTATAAACGGCGTAAAGCAAAAGGATGAAAAACTAGACCCCTTTGACATGTCGATCAGAAAGCAAAAGAGTGAAAACCTCAACAGGAGTAGCATCACTTCTATCCAACTCTTTCCAGATACGATTATCATAAATTTCTCTGACTTTCTCAAAGGGGGCGTTACCTTCCAAGTAACAAAGAGCAACATGCCACCAATTATGAGTGTTCCTACACATTAAATGTTCATTTAACTGCTTAGCATAACACAATCATGTTGATCACAAGACAATGATCGCGAGAACCCTTTTGTTCATAACAAAATCCAACAATATCATATCCAAAAGAGTGAGGCGTAAGTGGTTGGTTACATGAATGATGATAAAGGAGCCCAAGAGTTTGAGCATTGTTCCATAAATTCTACTGCCTCCTTAAAACGACACTGGTATTGGAAAACATGGCACAACTGCAAAGCAAATAGTAGGGATCAATACTATTAATACTAATACACAATGCACGTCCTTATAAAAATGTTGGATTTAGTAATAGGATGATTATCTCACAGCGTGTTGCGACCACGGATCCTCCTTGTTAATCTCAAACCCCTTTTTCGCAGCTTTCTCAGCATCTTCCATATTTCCAAGCTCTAACAGAGGAAACGCAAGCATCCCGTATACAAAATCTTGTTGGTCATTTGATGGAAGTACTTGCTGGACGAGTTGTAGAGAGAGATCGGGTCGACCCATGTAAAAGGCAAGAACCTGAGCTCTTTTCAAAGACACCAAATCTTTTGGAAATTCTTTTAAAAGCTATCAACCATACAAGGGAAAATCGTTGATTAGTCGAGACATAGAAATGATTTATTTATTTATTTAGGGAGTGTTTGTTTAAGGTTATTTGTGGGCTTATGAGCTTATCTGATTTCGGCATAATGTCCTAATTTTTTGGGAAATTATATAAGTTTTTATGATATACTCCGTAATAAGCTTATATAAGTCTCAAAATAAGGCGGAAATTTTGGGTTTATGAAATATAAGCCGAATCAAATAACACATCTTTAATAATAGGGGAGCTAGTGGGAGACCTTGGAGTGCAATTGGATAGCAAGATCATCATCTCGGTTTGGTGAAAGGAGACAAGTGATAGTTTCGTAGACTGCCTTTTCATAAGGACTTGCACACTCCTGCAATTATATCAAGGGAGGTAAGGTAACGAGAAATTTTGAAATAAACGCGAGAACTGTGAATTGATTTAAATATCTTTTCTGTTGATTCAAGATAAACGGGTGGTTCCATTCTAGCGTAGATTCATTAAGCTGATTCAAAACTTTTGACATTTATATGATACTTTGCAAATAATAATATGAACCAAAGGTTAGATTTTTAAAACTTTGAATCACGAATTTGTTTCTAATCAACATGTTTTTACATAAAATGAATCAGATTGGCGCTGGAACTGAGTTCTCGAGTTTATTTTTAAGTAAAAAAAACTAAAGACATAGGAAGTAAACATTTTGAGACAAAACACTCTACTTAAAAACACAATTTTGTTTCCTTTCCTTCCTTAAGTGATAATCTAGAACACAGTCAAGTAATGATGAAAGAAAAGCAATGAGTATAGAAGAAGAAGAAGAAGAGTACGAGGTTGGGATTTGGCAGCATGAAGAAGGTAGGTGTACGAGTGTTGTCTGAGCAGTAATGAGCAGCCAAATAGTTGGCTTAAACAGAGTTAGGATTCATGAACCTTCTGCTTCCATTATCACATTCTATGTCTTCCATAACTAAGTACCTCCTTAAAATACGAATTTATTTTGGATATGCATTCTGATGAAGAGCTGTTAACCCAATAACCCCACTTTATTTCTTCTTTCTCTTTTTCCATCATCATCAATCTTTCCTTTCCTTTCCTTGTGTCTGTGTTTGTACTATATTAGTATCTGGTTGGGTTTATTACTTTGTTTCTTTTGGTACCAATCAATCAATCAATTGTATTAAAGAAAAGGAGATGATGAAATCGAAGATTGGATCCGGCCCGCGCCAGATTTTGGTCATGATTCACTCTTCATCTATGTAGGTTTTTAGATTTACTCATTTATACCAACACGGTAACCCAACCTGTCATTACCAAAATTCTAATTAGCACTATCGGCTTTTGTAACGGCGATACCACTTCTTCGCCGAGGTCTGGGTGGCCCTTCGCCGCCCCTCGCCACCACACCCCGCCCTCTTCGCCGGCCAATTCGCCACATAACGACTTGAGTCGAACGTTAGAAAAAGTGGGCCCCCCACCTAAAAAGAACCGTTGCATAACGTATAAATTTTTTTTTATTAATATTAATTTTTTTTTATCTATATATATTCCATATTTTTTTCATTTTAAACGACACAAATACATTCAATTACATTTTTTAAAAAATGAGTGGACTAAAGTTTTCCGATTCGTCCGATTCTCGACGACTAGTGAGTACGAAATGATTATGGAGATTACAATAGAAGATCAGATGAAGTTGAAGTGTTCGAATGCGTGATACATCAATCAGTGAACGTGTTGATTGATGTCGCTGAAGATCGTTTAATTGTTTGGCGGATTATTTTTGGTCCAACCCAAAATATCCAGGCGGAGTATTTTAGAAGCGATATCGCATAAACCTGAGAAACGCTATTTTTAGAAATAGTTCAAGGTATTAAAAATTACATTCAAACTGTTAATCCTCTAATCATTTATTTAGGGAGTGTTTGTTTAAGGTTATTTGTGGGCTTATGAGCTTATCTGATTTCGGCATAATGTCCTAATTTTTTGGGAAATTATATAAGTTTTTATGATATACTCCGTAATAAGCTTATATAAGTCTCAAAATAAGGCGGAAATTTTGGGTTTATGAAATATAAGCCGAAATCAAATAACACATCTTTAATAATAGGGGAGCTAGTGGGAGACCTTGGAGTGCAATTGGATAGCAAGATCATCATCTCGGTTTGGTGAAAGGAGACAAGTGATAGTTTCGTAGACTGCCTTTTCATAAGGACTTGCACACTCCTGCAATTATATCAAGGGAGGTAAGGTAACGAGAAATTTTGAAATAAACGCGAGAACTGTGCGTTGATTTAAATATCTTTTTTGTTGATTCAAGATAAACGGGTGGTTCCATTCTAGCGTAGATTCATTAAGCTGATTCAAAACTTTTGACATTTATATGATACTTTGCAAATAATAATATGAATCAAAGGTTAGATTTTTAAAACTTTGAATCACGAATTTGTTTCTAATCAACATGTTTTTACATAAAATGAATCAGATGCGATTTTCATGATTTCTCGCCGCTGGAACTCAGTTCTCGAGTTTATTTTTAAGTAAAAAAAAACTAAAGACATAGGAAGTAAACATTTTGAGACAAAACACTCTACTTAAAAACACAATTTTGTTTCCTTTCCTTCCTTAAGTGATAATCTAGAACGCAGTCAAGTAATGATGAAAGAAAAGCAATGAGTATAGAAGAAGAAGAAGAAGTACGAGGTTGGATTTGGCAGCATGAAGAAGGGAAGGTGTACGAGTGTTGTCTGAGCAGAAATGAGCAGCCAAAGAGTTGGCTAAAACAGAGTTAGGATCAAGACCAACAGCTTCCATTATCACATTCCTATGTCTTCCATAACTAAGTACCTCCTTAAAATACGAATTTATTTTGGATATGCATTCTGATGAAGAGCTGTTAACCCAATAACCCCACTTTATTTCTTCTTTCTCTTTTCCCATCATCATCAATCTTTCCTTTCCTTTCCTTTCCTTGTGTCTGTGTTTGTACTATATTAGTATCTGGTTGGGTTTATTACTTACTTTGTTTCTTTTGGTACCAATCAATCAATCAATTGTATTAAAGAAAAGGAGATGATGAAATCGAAGCATGGAATCCGGGCCCGCGCCAGATTTTGGATGATTCACTCTTTCACTCTATGTCGGTTTTAGATATACTCATTTATACAACACGTTAAACCACTGCATTACAAATATTCTAGTAGCACTATAATGTTCTGTTTGGGTTCGCAAGTTAACATACAAATAAACAATTTTAATACATAACAAAATATATTTAATTTAAATATAATATAAACTCCAAATTATAAATTTTATTTTTAGATGTTTATCTATACTTAAACGGGTTCACGGGTTGAATTATTTAATTTACACAACCCAAACACAACTCGTTTATTAAACGGGTTAAACATGTTCACTTGTTTTTTTTACCTAAACATGTTTATCTTCAACTTAAATATGTTTAACTTCGTATCGAGTGCGTATCATTTATCGTGTCATGTCAAAAGTTGTCACCCCTAATTGCAACTCCCTTGTAAAAACTGATAAAATACAAATAAAATTAAAAATATCAGGATCCTCTTGGGGCGGTACAAACGTGACCGACAATCTTCCCGTACAAACAAAAATTAGAAATAAGAGACCCGGTTTTTTTTTTATGATTATTATCTTCTCAAGTTGAGTCAAACATGAATAATCACTTGTTTTTTTACCACAACTTAAGAAAATTTAATAAATATTATCGTTGATGTTTAAACGAACTTGAGAGGATCACAAGCTATACAAAACACTGTACAGCATTGCACAAATGATGGTGTATGCACATATCCCTTATAAAGGGATCGATAAAATAAAAGTTAAAAAAAGAGAGGTCCTACCGGGAGTCGAACCCAGGTCGCTGGATTCAAAGTCCAGAGTGCTAACCACTACACCATAGAACCAGATGCTGTTTGTTTTTCGTTTACACCTATTTTAAATCACTATAATAGTTTTACATAAAACACAAACAAACAACAACAAAAAAGTCAAATGCACCAGCCGGGAATCGAACCCGGGTCTGTACCGTGGCAGGGTACTATTCTACCACTAGACCACTGGTGCCTTCATGTTTATTTCGTCTTTTATACCACCTTTAAACCATATCAGAAAACATCACCATATCCATTTGACGTTAAACGTTCGATTCAATGTTTTACTAAATCACTATATAGGTTAACTCTAAGTTTTAGGTTAATTTGGATACAAAGTTTTTTGTAGATACCAGGGGATCAATCTCCACCTTTTATCTTCATTTTAATCTAATGGATAAGATTAAACCAAAAGTTTTTTTTTTTCAAATCTTAATATCTCTCAAACCGTTAATCGTCAAGCGAAAAAAAATATACCATCACGATGAGCATTTAATTATCTTTCTATAGATATCCACTTTGATATACTTTCGACAAAATTTTTTTTAAAGTTTTTCAATGTGGTAAGAAAACCTTACTTGTGCTCTTTGCAATAATCAATACCAACCCCAACCCATTTTCAGCTCCAAATTTACTTTATAACTTTTTCTTGTCAAAACTGTTTACAACTCATACATCTACTTTTATAACTCACATAACATCGACCATAACATGTATAGTGCCACTATGATCTCTCTTATCCAGGATTACTTGAATGAGCAAGACATGTTCCAAACTTCAGACTGTCATAGTTTAAATTTATAACTTTTACAAGCACTCTCATTTTTAAATTACTCAGTATTTCAAGACAATGCCCGCCTTAACTTTTTACACTATGAGCAAATTTTTTCTAGTTTTTCACACATTTTATATCAAAAAGTTTTGTACATTAGAAGGTTCTTGTTTTTAATAAAAAGGTCAAAAACAAAAAATTAAAAGTATTACACACAACTTTTGTAGTGCATTTCTATCCACCATTACCAACTATATATCCACTGAGATCTTCTTAGGTTGGCCTGGTTAACATTTTCATGAACTAAATTAGTGAGGTAGGGTCATAATATCTGAGTTAATTGGTGTCTTGATCAATGGGATGGTTTGTTGTTGAATAATTAGCATTCATCAAACTTTATAGTACCTTGATAGTCAAAGGAGAGATAGATAGAGAAAGAGATATTTGTTTCAAAATACAAGTAGCAGAGAGGCACTAAATGCATGGGATGGGAGTTTTTGTCTGTTTTCATGTCCATGAATGATTACCCATTCTACTCTGTGTCACAACTTTAGACTTTTGAACAACAACATATTGGAGATAAACACAATTGACCCATACATACAGATACACTAGTTATTATATATACACACTCATGTAGAGAAAGATTATCACTTTGCATCTGAAAAAAAAAATGGAAGCTTTTGTTCCCTTGCTTCTGCTTTGTCTCTTGGTCATGTATTATCCTTATCCTTCTTCTTCACTGCCCATGTGTACCAACTTAAGTGAGTCTCTATTCTCTCTATGCACATATGAGTATGCATATATATAATATATGTACTCATATATCATGTGCAGACAAACATACCCTATCTATTTATAGCTGACTGATGTTTGTATGGTGGTAAATAGGGGCACCTGTGACTGCAAATGAACCTCTGGCATTTTGTCCCAGCTACAAGGGGAGAGTGTGCTGTGATTCAACCAAAGACTCGCAACTGCAGATGCAATATGAAGCTATGGATATCAAAGATCCTGACTGTGCTTCTGCTATCAAATCAATTCTTTGTGCCGTAAGTTTACCTTTCTTTCATATGTGCTGGATTATCAGCTTTAAATCCCATAAACAGTTCCTGCTTAGCAAAGTGCTTTGTGCTCTACACTCCACTAGCAAAGGGAGGTGAGTTCTAGTTATAGAAGGTGAATGGTGAGAGCTCGAGCTCGAGCTCATGATTAAAACCTCTATAAGCTACTTGCCACAGTATACTTATTAATTCAATATTGGTAAAATTTTGCCGTTCTAAAAAAAAATTAAATTTAACCGCTAGTCCTGTAAAACTTTAATAGTAAATTTGCACACACTAAAAAAATCGGTTATTTCCATGAGAGTTTGTAGGAATAAGGTTGTTCATCAGGCCTAGACAAACCAGAACCGCAAATAAAATGACAGAGACTGAAACCAAATCAGTCCAAACTCCAAACTAACTCGTACATAAGTACAACCTTGTGCTTTTTTATTTCAAGGGTCAATCGCTGATGAGCTTGTACCATTGACAGAAAGCCCTATGGTGCAAATTAAATTAGGAGCTTTCGTGTTTTATAATATTATTACAGACCAAGAGCTTCAATAGATTACAAACCACAAAGCTAATCAAATCTCATGTCATGGTGACTTGTTTAATCTGCAGACATGTGATCAGTTCTCAGCAAACCTATTCACGGTCGAATCACAGATCCGCTCGGTTCCGGTTCTTTGCAACTCTCCTAATTCACCAGATTCGCCGCTGTCAAAACAGTCTGAAACTAGTTTCTGTACAAGTGTATGGGACACATGCCAAAATGTCTCCATGCGTAATTCCCCATTTGCCCCTTCATTACAAGGTGCAGGTGGATTGCCACAGAACACCTCATCTAAGCTAACTGATCTCTGGCAATCAAGAAGCGACTTCTGTACTGCATTTGGTGGTAGACCAGATGATAGCACTCAGTGTTTCAACGGGAGCCCAATACTGCTTAACTCGACGCGAACCCCGGTCCCTCCAAAAGGCCTATGTCTTGAGAGACTTGGAGATAAAGGGTATATCAATATGGTTGCTCATCCAGACGGGTCAGACCGTGCCTTCTTCTCAGACCTACCTGGAAAAATATGGCTCACAACAATTCCTTCACATGGTTCTAGAGATCCACTGGGATTAGATGAATCTAGCCCTTTTGTCGATTTAACAGACCAAGTCAAATTTGATACCGTGTTTGGGTTAATGGGGATCGCATTTCATCCGAATTTTTCTGAAAACGGTCGTTTCTTTGCTTCATTTAACTGTGACAAAGAAATGTCTTCCACGTGTTCAGGAAGATGTGGCTGTAACTCAGATGTGGGTTGTGACCCATCAAAATTAGGTACTTCTGGCGGAGCAGATCACCCATGTCAGTATCATAATGTTGTGGCAGAATACACTGTCAACGGGACAGCATCAGAGCCTGCAAAGGTAACGCACTTACTTAGCACCTGTAGTCTTCACCGAGTATATAAATCAAACATACTAAACAACAGAGAAAAAAATATAAGACCGGTTCCATTAGAAGGTCAACAATATTTCTTACCGTTATATAAGATTGGTTATGTTTATAGGCAACAAAAGGGAAACCAACAGAAGTGAGAAGGATATTTACGATGGGACTTCCATTTACAAATAATCATGGTGGTCAGATTCTTTTCGGGCCTGATGACGGTTATCTGTACATAATGTTGGGAGACGGTGGAGGCAAAAATGGTCCTTTTGGATTTGCTCAAAATAAGAAGTCCTTACTCGGAAAAATCATGAGGGTGGATGTAGATACAATACCTAGTAAGTATTTCGTTTTATAGGTAAAGTTTGAGCATCGGTTCCTCCGTTTACAAAGTTTAACCTTATAAATGATAATCCAGAAGATGCAGATGATCTGAATCTGTGGGGAAATTATTCAATACCACGCGACAATCCTTACGCTGAAGATAAAGAACTGTTGCCTGAAATATGGGCCTTAGGATTCAGAAATCCTTGGCGTTGTAGCTTTGATGCGGAAAGGCCTTCTTACTTCCTCTGTGCAGACGTTGGTCAGGTTTGTATAAGCTCTCAGTTCCCTTGCTTTATCTTGTTGCATTGCTCTCTTGTTCTTCATAAACATAAAAAGGCATTCTAAGCTTGGCTCATTGCTACAAAGATACTCCTAAAGCTTTACTTAAAGTGTTTTCAGCATAAAGTTCACATCATAATTGACTGTTCAGGATCGTTATGAAGAGATTGATGTTATTACCAAGGGTGGCAACTACGGCTGGAGTACATTTGAAGGCCATCTTCCTGTTAACTCTTCCAAAGGAAATACGTCTGATTCTATAGATCTTATCTTTCCGGCAATGGGATATAACCACTATGATGTAAACAAAAAAGAGGGTTCTGCAGCAATATCTGGTGGCTACTTTTATCGTTCTACTACCGATCCATGCATGTATGGCAGGTAAAGCATCACGGGCCTATGAACAATTTTCTACCGTGTTTAATAACATTACAAATACAACATCATACTTTTCACCAGCCTCTTATACTTGGTTATACTTGAGATAAAAGTTAAAAATCACTCTACAATTAGAGTCTTGATATTATAACGAAGAATTGACTTCTAAATAGTAAAAATAAAAAGCAATGATTCTAACTGCAAAGGATGTTCAGTTACCTTTACGCAGATCTGTACGCCACTGCTCTATGGGCAGCTGCTGAAACTCCAACAGATAGCGGGAACTTTACAACCACTTCAATCCCCTTTAGCTGTGCTCGTGATTCTCCATTAGAGTGCAACTCTGTACCAAACACTAATTTGGCTGCTCTGGGATATATATATTCGTTTGGGGAAGATAACAAGAAAGACTTGTATATTTTGGCAAGCACAGGAGTCTACAGAGTAGTTCGCCCAAGTCGCTGTAATTTCAGTTGCACAAAGGAAAACGAAACACAAGTTGAAACTCCTCGTACTTCTGCACCTTCTTCAAGTGCTAATCACCTCACTGCCCAATGTATGAACTTTTTGCTCTATATCTATTGGATATTGATCTTTGTAGGCTATAGGCTGCAGGTGTAAAATTAAAGAGTATCAGGGACCATGCTTTTATCGATGTATCATTTCATTTAGCTTGGATGTGAAAATAAAATAGGTTACTTTGTTCTGTATTTCGAGTTTGTTGATAAGCAAGCATAATGATGTAGATTCCACATATTGTGAGTTGTAAAACAGTTGAACCTCAGTGAACCAAAAGTTTTTTCAAGAATAGTGAAATCTGTTGTCAATTTTTTACAAGTTTATGGTTCAAATACTATGAAAATGCGGCATTTGCTTATCGTCTGATGCATCAGAAAGATAGATTAATCACATTTAGCAAAAACAAAAATAGGGAAGTAATTAGATATATATAACTGAACATCAGCCTAAGAACAACAACATACCCAATCCCGCCGGAGCAAGGTATGAGGGAGGTAGAATGTAGACAGATCCTACCCCTACTCTCGGGTAAACACGAAAGTAGAGAGTGCTTCCTGCTTCCCAGGAAGACATCCGGCAAGTGAAAGTGTGATGGTGAACATCAGCCTAAGGATGTCAATAATTTATTTTGCTATGCGCACATGCCCCCCTCGTGTCTTTGAGTCGGCTCAACTTTCTTTTGACATGGCTCTTTGTTATGCCTTGGAGCGTATTGTGACGGCTTCTGGACCGGGGTTTGGCGACTGGCAATGGAGACTTGCCACTTTACCATTTGCTTTTGGGGGGCTTGGTGTTTATTCCGCAGGTGATGTTTTGAATTATGCCTTTATTGCCTCACGTTTGCAGTCTGCTGCTTTGCAGACTAAGCTCCTTCGACATGTTGATATAGTAGCTCTTGGTCCCACTTTTGACGCCGCCTTGTGTACGTTTAACACTTGTATGGAGATTGATTTCCTGAGTAATCCAAGTGAGATCGCTGCCCCCAAACTCATGAAGAAAATGACAGACATATATTTCACTCGGGTTACTAAGGATGCTGAATCTTCCTTTTCTTTATCTCCTCGCCAGATGGCCTTGTAGCTATCTCAAAGGGAAGAGCATACTTCAGACTGGCTTCGTGTGGTTCCGATTTCTGGGTTGGGACAGACAATGAACGGTAAGACTTACCGTTGTGTTTTGTGTTACCGGTTAGGTGTTCCCCTATTTTATGTCTCAAATCCGTGCCCAACTGTACTAAGGTCTTTTACGGAGATGTTTATGGGACCATCTGGTCCATGCGCTGACTTTATTGGTATCAATCATCTATATAACGAGTGCGAGATACCTGGTAAAACATTTGTTTCCGGTCAGGGATCTCCGCTGGCAAAGAAGTTGACATTGGGCTTGGTGGAGGGTGTGACCAAGCCCTACGTCCTGCGGATATGTTACTATATTCATGGGAGGGAGGGCTTGATGTGTGTGTGGATTTGACGGGGTCTTCACCTTTGACACAGACTGGGATGGCTGATTTCGTTCCTGGGCGGGCGGTGTTTGATGCTGCAGAGCGCAAACGGGGTAAGTATATGACTAAATGTGCGGATATTGGATACGGATTTCTCCCCTTCTCATTTTCTTCTTTTGGGGAACTTGAGAAAGATGCGGTGACTTTACTGAAGCGGGTCCGGAAGTTTTCCATGGCTCAAGATATTGGGGCCCGCGCTGCTGTTCACATTTTTAATAGGATTAGTTTTTCCATTGACAAAGGAGTGGGGGCCCAGATAGTATCCCGGCTTCCCTCCAATTTGTTGTAATTCCTATTATTCTAATGAAGTGATGTTATAATTAATAATAATAATAATAATAATAATATAAAATCTTTAAAATGATTGAATAATGATAGAGAATACTTGAGCTAAGAGCATCCATCAATTCCAGTGTGTCTCAGATGACCACGTGATTTAGTTAGTTATAAGTGGGCAACAAAACAAGAGTACCACAAAGATGTATACACTAAGATTGTAACAGCATATTAGAGTAAATTGCATAAATCGTCCCTAAAGTTTGGTCAAATTGCATATTTCGTCCCAAACGTTGCGAAAGTGCAAGGATCGTCCATGTGGGGAAACTTTGTTGCAAGTATCGTCCCTGTGCAGAAACCTTTGAGGAAACCTTTGGTGCAAGTATCGTCCCTGCGGGGACGATACTTGCATCAAAGGTTTTCCCACAGGGACGATCATTGCACTTTCGTAACGTTTGGGATGAAACATGCAATTTGGCCAAACTTTAGGGACGATTTGTGCAATTTATAAAAAAGGATATACCAGGTTTGGGATTCATTTGTTGAAAAGATCAACAATCTTGACTTCTTGCCCAGCAACACGAAACTATTTTTTGTTGTTGTTGCAAAGGTGAATATATATCTTATTAAACCAACAACTGATTACAAGGATTTTACAAGGAATGAATCCTTTAACAAACTGAATACAACTATGAATCAATCAAAAGAAGATCTCTGATAAACAGAACATCTCTAACACAACTAAAAAAATCATCTCTGATAGCACACAACAGCAGAGATCATATCATCCAGGAACACCTTTAGCACCAAAACCATACTATCTTGACTACATTTCCCACTTATTTTTCCCCAAACCACTCACCCA
>BQNB010003047.1:85440-118427 GCA_026074375.1 Tanacetum coccineum
GTTTTCGTCCGATTACTTACGTTTTCGTCTGTTTTTTTACGTTTTCGTCTGTTTTTTTACGTTTTCGTTTGTTTTTTAACGTTTTCGTCCGATTTCTTACGTTTTCGTTTGTTTTTTTTACGTATTCGTCTTTTTTACGTTTTCGTCTTTTTTACGTTTTCGTCTGTTTTTTACGTTTTCTTACGATTTCATCTCTTTTTTACGTTTTCGTTCGTTTTTTTACGTATTCGTCTTATTTCTTACGTTTTCGCACTTTTTTACGTTTTCGTCTGATTACTTACGATTTCGTCTTTTTTTACCTTTTCGTTCAATTTCTTACGTTTTCGTTTGTTTTTTTACATTTTCGTCTGTTTTTTACGTTTTCGTCCGATTTCTTACATTTTTGTCCGTTTTTTACGTTTTCCTCCGCTTTTTTACGTTTCCGTCCGGTTTTTTACGTTTTCATCAGATTTCTTACGTTTTCTTTCGATGTTTTACGTTTTCGTCTGTTTTTTTTACGTTTTCGTCTGGTTTCTTACGTTTTCGTCCGTTTTTTACATTTACGTCCATTTTCGTTCGTTTTAGTTTGTTTTTTTACGTTTCCGTCCATTTTCGTCTGTTTTTTTACGTTTTGATCTGTTTTTTAAAACGAATAATACGTATAAAACGTAAGAAAACGAAGAAAGGGGTCAAAAAACAAAAGAAAACATAAGAAATCGGTCGAAAACGTAAAAAAAAGAACGAAAATGTAAGAAAGCGGACGAAAACGTAAAAAAAGGCGAAAACCTAAGAAATCGGACGAAAACGTAAGAAATCGGACGAACACGTAAGAAATCAGACGAAAACGTAAAAAACAGAAGAAAACGTAAGAAATCTGACGAAAACGGGCGAAAACGTAAAAAAACGGACGAAAACTTAAGAAATCGGACGAAAACGTAAAAAAACAGACGAAAACGTAAAAAACGGACGAAAATGTAAAACATCGAACGAAAAAGTAAGAAATCTGATGAAAACATAAAAAACCGGACGGAAACGTAAAAAACGGAGGAAAACGTAAAAAACGGACAAAAACGTAAGAAATCGGATGAAAATGTAAAAAAACAGACGAAATCGTAAAAAAAAGACGAAAACGTAAGTAATCAGACGAAAACGTAAAAAAAGGGGTGAAAACGTAAGATATATGACGAAAACGTATAAAAACAGATGAAAACGTAAAAAACGGACGAAATCGTAAGAAATCAGACGAAAACGTAAAAAAACAGACGAAAACGTTAGAAATCGGACGAAAATGTAAAAAACAGAAGAAAACGTAAAAAAGACGAAAACGTAAAAAAACAGACGAAAACGTAAGAAATCGGACGAAACCGTAAAAAACAGACGAAAACGTAAGAAAACTGGCAAAAACGTAAAAAAACGGACGAAAACTTAAGAAATCGGATGAAAACGTAAAAACCGGACGAAAACGTAAGAAATCGGACGAAAACGTAAGAAATCGGACAAAAACGTAAAAAAACGGATGAAAACGTAAAAAAACAGACGAAAACGTAAGAAATCAGACGAAAACGTAAAAAACGGAAAAAACCGACGAAAGCGTAAAAAGACTGACGAAACGTATAAAACGTTTAAAAATGTATGAAAACACCATAATTTAGTGGATCGACCCGACCCAAACCGTTTGACCCATGACCCGTTAGACCCATTTTTAAAACATGACCTGTTTGACCCATGACCCATTTGACCCATGACCCATGACCCAAACCGACCCAATCCGACCCATTTGCCACCTCTAGATAGGGTTAGAATATTGGTACTCACGTTTTATTTGGTTTGAGTTATATTTACGTTTTATTTTGGTAGGGAAAAAAAGAAATGAAGAATAGTAAATTGTGGTTTTCTATTTTTCCATATAAATTTAGAAAATAAGAATTTTTTGTTTTTTGAAAAATATGTTTTAAGGGCGTCGTAAGGGTTAATATAACTCAAAAAGATATTTCTAATAAAGCCAAATCGAAGTTCTAGCTTAAGAAACAAAATTTATTTATTAGCTTAAGAAACAGAGAGTAAAAAACTGTGAATAACGATTTTTAAATCCAATATGTTACAAAGAATAAAAGAACGTGTGGTGTTAATAAACATTACATGTCATTATAAAGTAAATAAGGCTTAAATTTCGGTATCAGGTGTTATTCAAAAATTTATAATACATTTATGAAGATGTAATTTAAAACTTTTACAGCTTTGCACACACAATAATCATAGATGTCATTCAGTGTAAATTACCTCTTGAATATCTATATTTAAAAAAATCACTATATAATATATATATAGGAAGAACAATCAAATAAAAAAGACAAATATTCTGAAAAGATAAAAGACTTATTTTTTTTAAGAAAAGTTCTCAAAAAATTCTGAAAAAAAATTCCACTGAAGATCGTGTATGTTGGTGCAATGAAATATTATAAAGGTAGTTTTTTCTAAAAGTGGATAGTTTTGCCCCGAAAAAATATAATGAAAAAAACGTTATGGCATTAAATCGGTTTTGTGTGCATCATAAATTCCGTTTTTGGTACCCAACATCTTTTGACTTTTGCATCAAATTTTATTGCCATCAAACGTAAAAGGAGAGGGGGAGGGGAAAAGGGGGTAAGGGGGGGGGGGGGGGGGGGGTATTATAATAAATTGGGGGGGGGGGGGGTGGGGGGGGGGGGGGGGGGGGGGGGGGGTGGGATTTTTGGGGGGGGGGGGTGTGGTTTATTTTTTTGTTTTGGTTTTTTTTGGGGGGGGGGGTGGGGTGGGGGTTTTTTTTTTTTTTTTGTGTTTTTGGGGGGGTGGGGGTTTTTTTTGGGAGTTGGTTGGGGTTGGTTTTTTTGGGTTTTTGGGGGGGGTGGTGGTGTGTTTGGGTTGGTTGGGGGGGGGGGGTTTTTTTGGTGTTTTTGTTTTTTTTTGTGTTTTTTTTTTTGTTTTTTTTTTTTTTGTTTGGGGTGGTTTTTTGGTTGTTTGTTGTTGTTTTGTGTGTGGTTGTTTTTTTGTGATGTGTTATTAGTGTTATAATATATTTTGTGTGAGGTGATATTTTGTTGTTTTTATTGTGTATTTTTTTTTTTTTTTTTTATGTTATTATGTTTATGTTTTTTGGGTGTTGTTTTTTGGGTTTTTTGTTAGATTGTTTATATAAAATTGTTTTTTTTTTGTTTTTTTTTGTTTTTTTTTTATGTTTTTTAAAAATAGGTTGGTTATTGATGTTTTTTTGTTTAAAAATTTGTTTGGTTAATTGTGGTTATTTTAGTGTATTAAGATAAGGTTTTTGTTAATATTGATATTTATTTTATTAATATTTTTTATTTTTATGTGTTTTTTAAAATTATTTTTTTTTTTTAAAATTATAAAAAATTATAAAAAAAAAAAAAAAGGAAAAAAAAAAGAAATAGAAAAAAAAAGAAAATTGTAAAAAAAAAAAAAATAAGAGAAAGGAGAAAAAAAAGTGTTAAAAAATAAATTTGTATAAAAAAAAAAAAAAAAACCTAATGTTAAAAAACAAAATTAGATAAAGGAGAAAGCTAACCAAACCATCCCACCACACATCACCACCAGACAATTTAACTGAACCCCCAGTCCTCCAACCCCCCCCCCTCCCCCTCCCCCCAAACCCCCCCCCCCCCCACCCTATCCCCCCCCCCCCGCCCCCCCCCCCATTACCCTTATCAACACCCCCCCCCCCCAACTCCTCTACCACCCAACCCCCCAAAATACCCCCCCCTCACTCCCCCCCTCATCCCCACCTCCCCCCCAACCCCTTCCCCTCCCCTCCCCCCCAAACCCATCCCCATATCCCCAAAACACAAAACCCCCAAATTCCCCCCCCCCCCCCCCCACAACCAAAACCACTATATCCACCCCACCCACACCAAAACCCCCCCACCCCCATACCTAACCCCCCCCCCCCACCCCCCCCCCCCCCCCAACCCAACCACCCCCCCCCCCCCCCCCCCCCCCTCCCCCCCACCAACCCCCCCCCCCCCCCATCCCCCCCCCCCCCCCCCACCCCCACCCCCCCCCCCCCCCCCCCCCCCCCCCCCCCCCCCCCCCCCCCCCCCCCCCCCCCCCCCCCCCCCCCCCCCCCACCCCCCCCCCCCCCCCCCCCCCCAACCCCCCCCCCCCCCCCCCCCCCCCCCCCCCCCCCCCCCCACACCCCCCCCCACCCCCCCCCCCACCCCCCCCCCCACCCCCCCCACCCCCACCCCCCCCCCCCCCCCCCCCCCCCACCCCCCCCCCACCCCCCCCCCACCCCCCCCCCCCCCCCCCCCCCCCCCCCCCCCCCCCCCCACCCCCACCCCCCCCCCCCCCCCCCCCCCCCCCCCCCCCCCCCCCCCCCCCCCCCCCCCCCACCCCCCCCCCCCCCCCCCCCCCCCCCCCCCCCCCCCCCCCCCCCCCCCCCCCCCCCCCCCCCCCCCCCCCCCCCCCCCCCCCCCCCCCCCCCCCCCCCCCCCCCCCCCCCCCCACCCCCCCCCCCCCCCCCCCCCCCCCACCCCCCCCCCCCCCCCACCCCCCCCCCCCCCCCCCCCCCCCCCCCCCCCCCCCCCCCCCACCCCCCCCCCCCCCCCCCCCCCCCCCCCCCCCCCCCCCCCCCCCCCCCCCCCCCCCCCCCCCCCCCCCCCCCCCCCCCCCCCCCCCCCCCCCCCCCCCACCCCCCCCCCCCCCCCCCCCCCCCCCCCCCCCCCCCCCCCCCCCCCCCCCCCCCCCCCCCCCCCCCACCCCCCCCCCACCCCCCCCCCCCCAACCTGTATAACTAATATGGATGTTCCTCACAAAGCTTTTCTCGTTTATATGACTTGGCTAGAAAAAAAAAGAAAAGAAAATATGAAACCATATCCTTGTTCAATTATTGAGCCTGCAACTCAATGTAAAACAATAAGGATGATCAAAAAGACCAATAATCTACTTAAGACCAACATTAAAAATGAGAATACATATAAAGAGAACAAACTAACTAATTTGCCACATTCATTTATTTTAAAAGTTGTAATGATGGGAGTTATATGGTATTTTCAAGAGTTAAACAACCAAACTTTAAACAATCAGCTAAACTAAAACGGTTAAATGGCGAGAGCTAATTCAATACTTAAATCTCTGCATCTAATATATATGTTGCATAATAAGAAAATAATAGAGTTTACCAAGGCATAAAAAAATGACCAAGAGCTTCCATAGTCACAATGTCGCAAAAAACATAGGTCAATATTTGTTAAATCTTTACATCTGAGACATGAAGTACCTTTTCAATTCCTTCCTTATCTGAAAGGCGAGCGTAAGCTTCCTGGCGCCTACAAAATTCAAATGTATAACATAAGTAACTTATTATATCTGCACAAAGGATATATCACTAAACATTTTTACTTCACGTTCAAAGTTGATAGTCCCTAAAAAAATGTGCAATTGAGAGTACATACAAATTGGCAGCGCCATTCAAGGAATTCCCTAAAACATGGTCATAAAACCTCTGCATAATCCCACAAGTGAAGAATCTGTCACCAATATGTCATGGCTAGATGCATAGTAAGAACAAATGCAATCAAGTTCTGTGTGCCGCGAATATAGCAGACTTATGATATGAAAATATGGTCGAGCAGTAGAGATGGCAAGTTTGACCCATTTATATATAAACTCATACCAAAGAACTACCCATTTGACCCGAACCCATTATCTACCTGAAATATTGCAGCTTTAGTTGGTAAATAGAATATAAAAAGTTTTACATAAATGGGTTATGTTTCAACCTTATTTTTAGACATTCATACCCAATATTTTGTGGTTGTGTGCAAAAAATGTGCTCTAGGAAAGCTGATTGTTATCAGAATATGAATTGTGGACGGCTAATTGTGAAGCTCATAATCAGAGATATAAGTTGTCAGATATTAGATATCAGAATACCTGCCTGGATTTCAATCTTGTGTTGTGAAGGTGTCCTTGAGTAACGGAGGATGTCCATAATTTCAAGCTTATATGGATGCATCTAACTACATCTGCGGGTATGACTACTGAGATTATGTAACATTTCTCAATTTCAGGTCATTTCACGATTCCTATTATTCGTCACTATTTATTTTGGTCCAATACGCTAACTTTTAAGCTAAATCGCGTAGACTAGAAGTAATCATTTAATGTAAACGGTCATCCAATAAATGAAGGTTTACATCGACCAAGTAATATATAATTATTAAGAAGATAATTATTAACTTTGCGTATTTTATTTCTATTGGTCACGTAAAGGGTTTACGTTTCGCAAAAAAATACATTTGGACACACCTCGGAAATACCTAGACTCAAACCAATAACCACTATAAATCCTTAAACATAAAGTTTATTAATTTCTTGTGTTATTTACCCTTGTTGGCCGAATGTGGGTAAGAAAAACCCTCAAACCATTCGTCCCTTGTGATTTACTAGCTAACAAATCTTCTTTTTAATCCCTAAGTACATGTACATCACTTGCCTGATTAAACCATGTACAATTTGTCCCTAGTTAACCTTATTACACAAAGGATAATAACCTTTTGCTCTCTTTCTCTCTTGGATATCCACAGCACAACATATATATATATATATATATATACAAATCATAAGATTTCATGATCTAAGTAAATCTTGTACAAATATATGGTAATTAAGGAATGTACTTAAAGAGGTATTACCAAAACCATGTGAAGTTAACTAGAAACCATGAAACCACTAACCTAGGGCACGATTTGGTTTGTTTATGTGACTAGGAAGCATGTAACTAAGTGTTTGCCTATAAATACACACTCACTCTTACCATTTTACACTCTTACAAACTCACACACTCTCAAAAAGGATAAACACTTCCTCTCCTTTGTGTCGGATCACAAACCGCACACAAACACATTCGTTCATTTCATTTAAACTCACAACACGCGCTAGGGTTTATATAACGAGGCCACAAGGGAATATACGAGCTAAGGGTTGGGTGTATACTAAGCTTGGAGCTTTGGTTTATCATTTGGGTCGTGTCTCGCATACGTGGTTGGTCACTTAGCTCGCGTACACTCGAAACAAGTCTTAGGACCTTTTGTAAGTCACATTCGAACCCATATCACTCGTACTATACTTGCATTATACGTGTTTACCTTGTTAACTAGCCTACATGTCACGTATATATATATATATATATATATATATATATATATATATATATATATATATATATATATATATATATATGATGTGCTAGCGTGAGTCACGCATGTTAAATGCAAAAATGGACGTGTTATACACAATGTTATTGCGTATAACGACTTGTGTGGTGTTAAAATGTAAGGAAACATGTAACGTGACTTAAAAACAAGCAAGAACTTAAAACGTTTCGTTTATATGGAGAACTTGGACACCAACGCAAACCAAAGACCCTATTTCGCGAGTAATTTATAATCCACACGTAAACACTTAATGAAAACACGATGGTGTGACTTGGGAAAGTGTATACGACCTCATTTAACGCTTGCATGTGTTAAACGAACCATAAATAGAACACATGAGCTCAATGTATTCGGTCTAGGGTTAATCACCACAAAACACGAAACACATACACCCACAGTGGACGTATATGTCCACTGTTGGGCCACGAAGCCACCAAGGGTTAAGCATGGCTTGTAGTTTAGCTTATCTCGGGATTAAAGGGGCTTAAACAAGGGCTTACGGGCTTATCAAACCCTAACGAAACCCTACGAGAACCTAAATAAACCAATCGGACTCTATTGGGCCCAATAGCCCACGTACGACCCAACAGGCCCAACTACGGAGACCATGGCTTATTAATAAGCTCATTCGAGCTTATTGATTGAACTAGGAAAACTTAGTGAACTTATACATAACAAAGCATGCATAAGTTAAACTCCAATTGGGCCCTTCTAGCCCAATAGCTACGAACGAGGCCAAATGGGTCCAATAAGCCCACCCGATGAGCCACAGCTTATTTATAAGCTCTATAAGCTCATTTAGAATCCTACAAACTTATTCATACTAGTATGGACCCTTAGGATGATTCAAAAACCAAACCGGACCATCATTGGGCTTGTTAGCCCATGATCGTGAACCAACAAGGCCCATAAGCCACAAATAAGCTTTGACAGCTTATTTGTGGGCTTAACCAGCTTATAAGGCTTATTATAACCTTAGACAAGTAAATGGACCTAAACGGATTAAGCCCAAACATGTATAACCCTTATCGGGCTCGCAATGGGGTCAAAAGCCCATTACCGGGGCCTATTTGCTTATTGGATAAGCCACGAAGTTAAGCCAGATTAATCAGACCCGAATAAGCTTAATGAGTCTAGAAAATAAGTTGTATAACCTAAGAAACTTTTTACAAACTTTCGGGTTGAGTTATTGGGCTAACGAGCCCAATAAGCTCGAATAAGCTCAAATAAGCTCCCCCGAGCTTATTTTTTAGCTTATCAGTCTTTAATAAGCTTAAGGAGAGCTTATGTACTCGTGAAACTTCATTCGGACCATTAAATAGCTTATTGGACCTTAACGGACCTAATAAGGCTCGTTAAGCCCAATAAGCATAAATAAGCTCATCCCAGCTTATTTATAAGAAGTCTCAGCTTCTATGGCTTATTTGAAAGTAATAAAACCAATTGTCACTTGTTAGAACTTAATCGGGCTTAAAATGTGATTTTTACAAGTTAAGGGACTAAATGTGTAAACTTTGAAACTTGAGGGTTCAATTCTGTCAACTCACTGTTTTTGTAAGTTGAGGGACTGTTTTGTCATTTCTGAAACTTTAGGGACTATTGGGACATATAAGGACCTAAAGGGTAATTTGGTAAGGTTAAAGGGCCAAATGTGTACAAGTGGAAACTTAAGGGTTTAAAATATAAAATAGTATATATTTTATAAACCCAAGGGCTGTTTTGTAATTATGGAAAACCTAAGGGTTATTTTATAAAGTGAATTTAATAAACACTTGACATATCGGACGAATGACATCCGGATAGTATACCGGTTAACCTACAACTTAATAAATAGGAATATTTATTAGTAACGTTTATACGTATACAAGATCATGTAAAATCGTATACCTTCCCAAAAGCCATCAAGTGAATACAAATTCAATAAACATTTGCACCACCACACAAGTGATAACAGTATATATAAACTAGCAATTTATTATAGTTTATACATTGAGTCTTTAGCCTAAACTGTAGACTAAGACTGGCCGTATTTACTTAGGTATTTGACGGTGTGATTCATTTGCTATACTTGGATATATTATCATTTTCAGAGGACTATTTACTAAGGTGAGTTCATAGCCCCATGTTTTACAATTATTTAAATGATTTACATCTTTGGGGTGAGAACATGCTTTGTTTTACAAACTGGACGCAAGTGTACATTTTATACTTTGATTACGAGTTTGCCTAAGTAGCGATAACCCACTGAGCCCTATTATCATGAACTGTCAATTGCTAGATTGCGAGCGCGAATGTTATAAATAGATCTATTTGGGATTGACGTCCCCGTTTGGGTGAGTAGCGCTCACTGTGCCGGTCTGCCGGACAACAAACGTATACCATGTCGGACTTGGGATGTTGCGGGTTAGAACATCATTCAGGGGCATTTATTGGCAATTTATTGCATCCATATACGTCGAGCTTCAGTGTCATGAGCTTAGGAAACCGTAATTACTTTTTATGATGTTTGCATCTGTTGCTTAATCATACACTTGGAAATCTTGCGGTCCTACAATTGATTTACATAAACCTATGAATTCACCAACTTTATGTTGACGTTTTAAGCATGTTTTCTCAGGTCAATAAGGCACGAGGTGCCACGATACATTGGGAGACTACTCTTTGGAAGAGTCAGTACTAAAGATTTGGGATGTATTACATTTTGGGATATTTGTTATAAACCAAAATCTTTACTTTTGTTGTCAAACAATTTGAAGCCACGAGCTTATGTAATGAACAAGTATTTTGTTAAATCTAATGTATCTTTTTAAACGACACGTTTAGTGGTCGTTCTCATATCTTGTGCTATTGATCTATGAAGTAACGCCCTCGGATATTCAACACTCCGCTGCGACCCAGATTTGGGGGTGTTACAAAAGTGGCAACTACAGTTTGCTTCTTGCACTGCCATGATATTAATCTGCACCCTCTATAACCATTTTCAAACACTGCATTCAAAAATGGGGTTTGCATGAGACACACATACATTACTTGTTTGCAATCTAGCATACATACTTACATACATACACTAGTTGTTTGCATTAGTTAGTTTTACTAGATGCTTACATGATTCATATACGTGTTCATATTATAGGTATGAATACTTTACTATAAACATACAACCCAGTGTTTCAAGTCTTTGCGACGTCGACAAATAAGCTATTTATTTTAGTGTTGTACGCGTTTGCATGTAATTATCATGAATTAATATAAAGTCTCGAGACCAAAAATTTAGCGTTCAATGTAATCGTCATCAAACAATTAAATGTTTACATCAACAAGAGTAGATTATTTATTTGAGAATAATTATTAACTTTGTTTCATTTATATTTATATCGGATACTTAAAAAGTTGTAAACTGTTTCGCCATAAATTGCGTTATGCACTCCGGCTAAGCAAAATGCCCGACCCCCAAAAACTTTCCTACGACCATCAACAAAAAACCCCTAATTTTATACTCAATTAATAAAAGTTACATTAAAATATATCAAGAAAATCTTTGTTCCACCGAAAATCATGCATCATATACAAATATGAAACATGAAAATAAGATAGAGTCTTCAAGTTGGTCAATTTCATGCCATGCTTCATTATGGCAACACCATACCTAGCATGCTTTGACTACTAACCATAACCATGACCATCCTTTGAACCATACCTTGTCTCTTTGAATACTTGCATGACTTTTGACCCTTGAAAGTATTATAACATAATCAAGTAACGTAGCTAAGATCATACATACAATAACACTTAGTAAAGACTTTCACAAGTATTATTCTCTCCCCTTCTCATAAGCTAACGGCATTGGGCTAGCACTCTATCGGGGGGGGGGGGGGGGGGGGGGGGGGGGGGGGCCCCAACAAACCATATCAATTGTTTACAACCCTACACACCAATACACATCTATTCTAAGTAGTCTAAGGTGATCTCTCAAGCCCTTGGCTAACCTTTTCAAGTTTTAATCAAGAAAAGCAAGATTAAGGTTTTCTTATTGGCAAAGCCATTGGTTTCTAGTCTAAACACGGGTTTAGCATTTGTTTCTCACCATCATCATACCTCATAAGGTTTACTTGAACTCTTTATGTTCTTGCAATTTTCATTTATATGCATATGTTAATTCTGTCTAGCTAATCACGCCATTTAGGATTATTAACATGTAAAAAGTAAGTTTTTTAATTTATTTCATCATAATGTACACTTTTATATATCTTATGATATTAATGATATCATGTTAAAGTGGGTCACTTCAATTATTTAACACTCTTGAGTTAGTAATAGGGGAATAATGATATTATAGGATAAACTAGTAAATTAGAGATTCAAAAGAAAGTATGATATTAAAGGGGGGGTATTATCATGGGGAAAAAAAAAAATTTTTTATTTTTTTTATTTTTGTTAGCCTTGTAACGTGGACACATTAGAGCTACTAAAGGACAATGGCCGATTAAAATAATAAAAAAAGAATAAAAAAAAAATATAAAAAATAAAAAAACAAAGAACACTCACCACTAACCAACCCACCCCCTACCCCACACCCCAAACCCTCCCCCCAACCAATCTTCATCAACACCCAAAATCATCTAACATCCCAAGATACCCCACCCCCCCAGACCACCCTGTACAGCCATCCCCCGAACCCCCAATGTATACACCCTCAACCTCAAACATATCAGTACCCACAAACCCTATACCCAAACCGAACAAAAATAAAAAAACAACCAGAAAATACAATTCACCACGCATCACGATATCCGTCACAAAGTACGAAACTTGAAACAAAAACGATGAAATATCGAAAAAGGTTTATGTCAAACACGATTTAAACGGTTAGATAAACGAAGTCGTAAAGAATATTTATAAAACACTTTTAATAAAAAATTTAAAAACATCAAAGGATTGATATATTTAACACATAATAACATATTTTAGGATTCCAAAATGATAAGAATCGTAATTTTTTATTTATAACGAACAGTTTATAATTATTTCCGTCGTCGAGTTTACGACCATTAATACTTTTCATACAACTATTTTTATAAAAGTTACAATCATATACCTGAAAGGTATAATATTTTTGTAAACCTCAAAAAATATAGCACTTTCAAATACGAAAACTCCACTAAAGAAACGTTAAAAAACGGAGCTATAACGAATAAAATAGTACGACATTTACGGGTTTTACGACACCGAATAACGATTTTTATAAGAACTCACTAGTCTGATGTGAACAGTAAATTACTGATTTCATCATTAGGTCCGAAATTCAAAAAATGTCAATTTATGATAACTCGTCTCGATACTGAAAGATGGACATAAGAAACGCGAGAAATCGGGGTTTAAAACGGCGAAAGTTACGCCAGTTTTAACTAAAACTGTAATTATAAACGTTTAACTTATTATAACACAATTTTTTCCAAAACCATTAGTTTGGTTGATTGAGCTATATAGAAATATTATTGGTATCAACGTACTATATTACAAGAGGATTTTTCAAAATGAGTGCCTCTATCGATGGCGATTCGACGAGTTGTAGGATTTACGATTTAAAGTGTCCAAACTCCTCGAACGTCAAGGTCATGACCTCTTTAATTATGATAGCCCAACGATAGTACGAGGTAACAACTAAGGATTAGATCAAGTAACTTGGTACTTATACGACCATGATAATTTAGGTTGCATCGATCTTTACTGACTCTTTATCTGGCGATATATTGGATTATCAGAAACACAAGGTGAGTTCATAGTCCCCCGGACATTTTTACGATTTCAAATGAATTATAATTATTGGGTGGAAACAATCTTTGTTTTACAAATTTGAGCAAGGTATTGAATTATCATGTTTGCCTCTAAGTACCCACGAAACGCCCCCCCCCCCCAAGTTTTTATTTTTATTTATTTTTATTTTTTTATTTAAAAAGCCCCCCCCCCCCCAATTTTGATATCATGAACTCACTGTCAATTGCATAGATGTAGTGGGAATTTACATTATGTGATCTCGAATGTTATTTGAATAGATCTATTCGGGAAACGACCTCCCCGTTCGGGTGACTTGCTATCACCGAGAACGAACGATATAGCATGTCGAATTTTAGATGTTTCGGGTTAGAACATCATCACGGGCTGAGTAGCAATATTATGCGAACAAGATCGTCGAGCTTCAGTGTCATGAGCTTGTGGGTAAATGTAAATACAAGTTTTTGTGAGATCTGCATGTGTTGCATTATCACTAAAAAGTCTTGCGGTCCTGCACATTATGATTTTATCAAACCTATGAATTCACCAACAATTTTGTTGACGTTTTTAAGCAATGTTTTCAGGAGATCAATAGGCATGGGATGCCAAGGATGCATTGGGTTATATTTTAGGATTGCACAGCTTAAAGATTTAGGTGCATCATATTGGGAGAAATGTGTATTGTTAACTTTTGTAATATTCAACGAATGAACAAGTAAAGACGTATATGCTTTTTTTACTAGATCTTTCATTAAATCCAATGTATCATTTTAACTGACTTTTTGTGTCGTTCTTAGATATCTATGTGCTATGATTCATGAAGTAACATACGCCCCCGTGACCCGTTATTCCGCTGCGACCCAATTTGGGGGTGTTACAGATTGGTATCAAGAGCCAAGGTTATAGAGAACCAGGTCAAATGTTTTTGCTGGACTATAACAATTTTCAAACATTGCATTCATAAAAGGGTTTTTATGGGACACAACACTAGGTTGTTTGCATTAGTGTTAGTTTACTAGATGCTTACATGAGACATTACTAGTTGAATGCATTATGTGGGACTAGATGCATATCGATAATTAGATCACGTGTTTATATTATAGTTACGTATATAACATTATGGTAATTGTATTATACAAAGGAAAAGTACTCAGTCTTTTTTTCAGCGAGCAACTCTGCAATTATTATATAAAGAGTTAATTAGATAAAATAGGGGAATATTTCTTTAAGCAAGGAAAAATACGATAAGCCGTAGGTCCTAATGCTGCTACCTAAATAGTAAGCTATCGAATATGAATACATTACCATCATTCATTTATGCCATAAGTGCATACTCACTCGTATTTACCATACAGCCTTATATAATAAATTTCTTATAAGTTTTAAAGATATTTGCTCTAGCTGCAAGCGGTTATGTTTTCATTATAGATCGATTTTCCTACAGACCTCTTTATATTAATTCCGAGACCATGAGATTCCATTGATGCTTCTAATGAGGAGCTAGAGGAACTAATGAAGGATCAACCTCTTATACTGCCGATGCCATCACCTACAGCCTTAATCACTAGGCTACATGAGCTGACTTCTAATACCGGAAAGTAGGATAAGGAGGACCTTCCCTGAGAGATCCTTCTGACCATCCTTCCGATGGATGAGACATTATGATTAACGAAGTCATCTGATGATGACAACGAAGTGATGATGTTGAGAAGGATGAGGAGGACGAGGAGGAGGAGGAGCATCTAGCTTCGGCAGACCCTTCTGCTGTACCTATAAATGATCCTGTCCCCTCAAGCTGAGAATACAGAGGCAATTGAGACTGATGAGTCTGCTTCTACATTACCCACCTCTCCAAAATACACTCCATACATCTTTCTTTTTGAGACCAAAGTCCCAATATGGTATGGATTTCCTATCTAAACACCGATACTACTAACTATCACCATCTGCTAGAGAGCAAGCATAACCAGTTAGCTGCTATCAACTAAACCTTCATCACACCACCACCAGATAATGGTTGAGTCACTTAAAGATAACATAAAACATCTCTCATCTAGAATCTTGAGAAGGTACCCTGGCCATAGACAAATAGATTTTGTCAGTGTAGGCTCATTTTGTAATCCACTAAACCTTGAGTAATACGTCGTTTTGGTAGTGTTAATAAAAAGCTGTACTCTTTTACTCATTAAAGATGTTATTAAGTATTAACCTACGTTTGTTGGTTATGATCAAGCTACTGTAATGATGGGATTTATTTACGCCATATTGCCGTTTATCATATATCTTTTGTCATAACGTGGTCTCACCTAACATATATGTTGGGATACGGAGTGGCATGAATTTCTCTTGTGATGAAACCTTCATATACAATTATGTTTCCTTTCATTTTCCAAGAAAAGATGACAACTGTTAATCAAGGGATGAGTGTTGAGTAAATTGAGCGGGTTGTAGCCCAGCGAGTGGCTAATACTATCGAGGTTATTGCTATGAATGTAGGAATCAAGGGCACTACAGGAAGGATTGCCCAGAGCAAAAGAACCAAAGTCATAAAAACCAAATTAGAGGTACTGGAGCACATGGAGTGGTGCATACCTTAAGAAGGAGGAGAAACTTTATCAAGACCCTAATAACAATAAGGATGAGATTCCAGAAGCTAAAAAGAGAAAGTTTGACTGGTAGATAGCCTCGTCCTAGCAAACCCTAATGTTTTGTGAACTAACTTAAACTTTATATCCGTTAGGAAACTCGTTGTAATTTCCCCTTAAATTTAAGTTGTAACGAATGATTTCAAAAAAAAAAAAAAATTTTTTTTTTTTAAAAAAAAAAAAAAATTTCCTCCCCCCCCCCCCCCCCCCTTAAAAAAAAAAAAAAAAAAAAAAAAAAAAAAAAAAAAAAAATTTTTTTTATGGTATAATGAATTTCGTCAATATTTTACTTAGGTTCCTTAATTTACTACTTAACAAACTACTCTCTTCGAAAATCATGAAATTATACACTGCAATTTTGAACGAAAATGAGCAATGCATCGTTAGTCCTAAATTATACATGTCTGATCCACAATGTAATAGAAATCAGAAGGTTACCATCCTTGGGTCTGTGATGATTAGTCGAACTCTAAAAACCTCTTGTTAACAAAAATAATTTTCTACTTATATCATGTTATGTGCGTATTCCAGGAAACACGCGTTTACTTTTGGAAATCAAATAAGTAACCATATCACTAAGCAAAACTTCACTCTGTCTTGACAAAAAAAGTTGGCATCAACTTAAACCAAATCTTAAGCCAATAAGCCTAGACACATCACTAGTCCCCTAAAGACATTTTTTGCTATCGAAATTTTTTTTTTTGCTCGCCATTAAGACTTTTACTAAATCACCCATTTTGAAACAATGCTTAATGCCTGTAGAACTTGGAGAGTTTTTGAGGCTATACGCGGTATGGATGGTTGGTCGAGGTCACCAAGCGTATCATTGCGTGTGCTGAAAGGATTGTTCGCATCCTCCCGGAGAAATAAAACCTTAATCGTACACGTGTGAAGTAAAGTACTTTCTACTAGGGAAGTGTGTCACTATTAAACATCATTTCGTGCACTAAAACGCAGAAATACATGGAAAAAGGATTTCTTTCCAACTATTTAGGCACATGGGTAACTGTCAAAGGGAGGTTGAAGACAAGACTTAGAAGAATGCACTTGAGGACGTACCAATAGTCAATACTCCCTACGTATTTTTCCTGAGGACTTTCCGGTCTTTCCTCCGACTCCGACAAGTTGATTTCAAATTGATTTGGTACTGGTTCACACCTGTATCACGGCACCTTATCGATTAGCGCCTTCCGAGATGAAAGAGTTATCTGAACAAAACTGAAAGAGCTGTCGCGACCAAGGCTTTAATAAGACACCAGTTCCTCACCTTGGGGGAGCACCGTTCCTTGTTTGTCAAGAGAGAAAGACGGATCATTCCGGGATGCTGAATGACTATCGTGAATAAACCAACTAAACGTGAAGAACCGATATCCACATCCCCAGATTTTGGGGATCATTCCGGATGTGCATTGATTACCGGGAATTGAATAAACTAACGGTGAAGAACCGTTATCCGCTCCCAAGAATTGATGATTTATTTGATCAGCTCCAAGGGTCGAGTGTCTACTCGAAAATCGACCTAAGGTCAGGTTATCACCAATTGAGGGTTCGAGAAGAAGACATTCCGAAGACTGCCTTCAGAACTCGTTATGGCCATTACGAATTTCAAGTTATGCCGTTTGGTTTGACAAACGCACCTGCTGTGTTTATGGACCTCATGAACCGAGTGTGCAAACCTTATCTGGACAAATTCGTAATTGTCTTTATTGATGATATTTTGATCTATTCCAAGAACAAGCAAGAGCACGAAGAGCATCTGAAGATAATATTGGAGTTGTTGAAGAAGGAGGAGTTGTATGCAAAATTTTCTAAGTGCGAATTTTGGATTCCTAAAGTACAGTTCCTCGGTCATGTGATCGATAGTGAAGGAATTCATGTGGATCCAGCCAAGATTGAATCCATTAAAGATTGGGCATCTCCTAAGTCACCAACGGAGATTCGTCAATTTTTAGGTCTTGCTGGATACTATCGAAGATTTATTGAAGGGTTTTCAAAGATCGCCAAACCTATGACCAAGCTCACCCAGAAGAAGGTTAAGTTTGAATGGGGCGATAAACAAGAAGCAGCTTTTCAACTGTTGAAGCAAAAGTTATGCAGTGCACCAATCCCTACGCACTACCTGAGGGAAGCGAAGATTTCATCGCATACTGCGATGCTTCGAAGAAGGGTTTGGGCGCTGTATTGATGCAGAGAGAAAAAGTGATTTCTTATGCATCTCGCAGTTGAAGATTCATATGTAAGAACCTATACAAACTCATGATTTAAAACTTGGTGCGTGGTGTTCGCTCTCAACGATCTGGGACATTATTCTTATATGAAAAGTGTACGGTGTTCACCAATCACAAGAGTTTGCAACACATTTTAGATCAAAAAGAGTTGAACATGAGGCAACGCCGATGGTTAGAGTTGCTAAGTGATTACGATTGCGATATTCGTTATCACCCGGGGAAAGCAAATGTCGTTGCTGATGCTTTGAGCAGGAAAGAACGAGAACCACCGTTAAGAGTTCGAGCCTTAGTCATGACTATTAGCTTGGATCTTCCCAAACAGATCTTAAATGCTCAGACTGAAGCGCGAAAACCCGAGAACATTAAGAGTGAAGACGTTGGGGGAATGTTGGTTGAAAATGCTAAATTTCCAGAAGCTATTAGAGAACAAAAGTTGGAACCACGTGCGGATGGAACCCTGTGCCTCAATGGCAGGAGTTGGTTACCTTGTTATGGCGATTTGCGAACTGTGATCATGCACGAATCCCATAAATCAAAATACTCTATTCATCCGGGTTCCGACAAAATGTACCAAGACATGAAGAAGCTATATTGGTGGCCCAACATGAAAGCCGACATAGCCACTTATGTTAGCAAGTGTTTGACCTGTGCTAAGGTCAAGGCCGAACATCAAAGGCCATCAGGATTGTTGGTACAACCCAAGATACCCGAATGGAAGTGGGACAACATCACTATGGATTTTGTCACGAAGCTTCCTAAGACGTCTCAAGGCTATGACACAATTTGGGTGATCGTTGACCGACTCACTAAGTCTGCGATCTTCACACCAATGAGAGAGACCGATCCTTTGGATAAACTTGCAAGATTGTACCTAAAGGAGGTGGTCACGAGACATGGAATACCTGTCTCAATCATTTGTGATCGCGACCCGAGATTCGCATCAAATTTCTGGAGGTCACTTCAGAACGCTTTGGGTACTAATTTGGATATGAGTACTGCGTACCATCCACAAACAGACGGGCAAAGCGAGAGGACCATTCAAACTCTCGAGGATATGCTGCGTGCTTGTGCAATCGACTTTGGAAAGGGTTGGGTTAACCATTTGCCATTAGTCGAGTTCTCATATAACAATAGCTATCACGCCAGCATCAAGGCCGCACCATTTGAAGCACTTTATGGTCGAAAGTGTCGTTCACCTGTTTGTTGGACTGAAGTTGGAGAAGCTCAAATACTCGGTCCAGAACTAATTCAAGAGACCACTGAGAAAATCATCCAGATCAAGCAAAGGATGCAAGCCGCTCGTGATCGACAGAAGAGTTACGCTGACTTGAAGCGTAAACCAATGGAATTCCAAGTCGGGGATAAAGTTATGCTTAAAGTTTCACCTTGGAAAGGGGTCATACGTTTTGGCAAACGGGGGAAGTTAAACCCCAGGTATGTTGGACCTTTCAAGGTATTAGAAAGGGTTAGAGAAGTTGCTTACAAGCTCGAACTTCCTGAAGAGCTGAGTAGAGTTCATAATACATTTCATGTATCTAATCTAAAAAAGTGTCATGCCGACGAACCATTAGCCGTTCCGTTAGATGGACTTCATCTTGATGACAAGCTTCATTTTGTTGAGGAACCATTAGAAATAGTGGGCCGTGAAGGTAAACGATTAAAACGAAGTCGGATCCCATTAGTCAAAGTTCGATGGAACTCCAAGAGAGGTCCTGAGTTCACGTGGGAACGTGAAGACCAATTCAAGAAGAAATATCCACACCTCTTCACCAAGACCACATCGTCGTCACGTCGTCATGTGCTGCATCGTGAGCCATGAGGACAAGGCTCGTTTAACGGGGAAGTCTATATCACCCTGTTTTTTCAAAGTCATTGACGACGACGATAAATCCCCAATGTACCTTTTGTATTGTACGCATTTGCTTTAAATCATAAATGTTAAGCTAAATCGCGTAAGTTAAAAATTAGCGTTCAATGTAAACGGGCATCAAACAATTAAATGTTTACATCAAGCAAGAGTTAAGTAATTATTTTAAGAAAAATTATTAACTTTGTTCATTTTTATATTTTTATCGATAACGTAAATGTAAAACATTTCACGATAAATTACGTTTAGGCATACCCGGAACCACCAAAACTTTTCTGCGCTTCAACAAATACCCACTTTTATACCCAATACATAGAAAATTAGCTTCAAATATATCATGATTTTCTTGTCCATACAAAACCAAATTCAGCTAATATTCAAAGAAAATATCATATTGGTCAAGATTGGGTCTTTTATACATCTATCACCTTAAATGAAGCCATACCTCCCATGCTTCCCATACCCTTGACCAACTTTTTCCCTAAATCACTCATCTTGTCTTGAATAGTGTACTGACTAGCTTTTATACATATAAGTCTTGCACTCCTAAAGAAAGATAACATACACTTCATTTTACTTAGTAAAATTTCACACAATACACTCTCTCTTTTTGCTCTACAAACCCACAGTCGGATCAAAACACCCCAACATACTCAATCCAAAACCTTGATTTTCTAAGAGCATACACACCTATACACATCATATCTAAGACATTCTAAGATATTTCCAAGCATGGTTACCCATAATCAAGCTTTAAATCAAGATTAAGGTTTTCAAGGTTATTATCTTGATTTCTAGTCTAAGACAAGGGTTTTAGATTAACATTGATCATCATCATCATAAACACCATAAGGTCATCTAGAACCCTTTAATCGTTCTTTCAATATTCATTTTTATGCTATGTTAGTTTCTATTGTAGCTTGAATCACCATGTAGATGATTTAACATGTAAATGGAGTTCTTACTTGTATGATCATTTTGCGATACTATTATATATGTTAATATTACTATATCATGTTAAAAAGGAATGAGAAAGTATTGGTACCATATTAAGTTGGTGTAAAAATGATTAACTACTAAAGTAATAAGGTATAAAAGCAAGGTTAACATAGAACCACAAGGACACTCCAAGATTCTGTCCAAAATCGTATATAATAACACTTTATTTTTATCTTTTATAAAGTAGTATGATTTTCACGACATCCGAAAAGGAAGAAACTTGTCAAACGTCTTTATAACGAAAAAGTTAGAGCGAAACGAGGTCTATATTCGAGGTATAAAAAATCCAACATTGTGTTTAAGTTAGTGGTTTCTTGTCAGGGATTTTAAAGATGGTAATTTGCGGCACTATGAGTCCCGTTTCCTTAATTCGGCCGAAACATAAATCCGTCGGAAGGTTCGTTTACTTCCCCGCGAGTTCTTTAAGTCTAAAAGCGAGTATAACGGGTCGTAAGGCGGGGCAAAATCTGGCATTTTGGTAATTAGTACACGGCATCAAGATCTGATGCGAGTGCTTTTTCACCCATTTCGGTCGAGTTTCGGGTCTCGGACAGAACTAGAAAGTTGTTCAAAATATCGTTTCGCATAAATTCTCTTTAGAACCCGAGTCATGAAAATGTATTAATTTAGGTCATTTATAATTGGTGTCTACTTATAAAAATAAACTAATACACTACCAGTAGTAACAACACTACCAGTAGTAACAACACTACCAGTAGTAACAACACTACCAGGTAAGTAATAATCCTACCAGGAATAACTATAATTACAATTATTCAGATATTATAAATGTTTTACAATATAAATAGTTTTCACGTCACACAATTTAGATGTAGTTGAGCTAATCGAATTATTTGTGTTATTCAAAGTGCTATTAATACAGGATTTATAATGAGTTCACTTCGGATGGCGTATCGACGAGTTGTTGATAACGATTTAAAGTTCCTAACTCACTCGAACTCATGTCCTGACCTCTTAAATTTAAGATACCCAAACGATAGTACGTGTAACACCTATAGGAATATATTCAAGTACTACGGTAACTTAAACGACCCAATGATGAATTAGGTTGCAATTCGATCTTTTACGTGAACGCTTTATCTGCGATAATTTGTATTAGCATTAACGCAAGGTGAGTTCATAGCCCCCACATTTTTACGATTATGATTAATAATTATGGGGTCGAAATTTGCTTTTGTTTATAATTGACCAAGTATATTACATTTTTGCCTAGTAGCGATAACCCAGTTAAGTCTCATGTCATGACTGTCAATCGATAGAATTTAGTTGAAATACAATTATGTGAGCGCAAATGTTATTTAATTAGATCTATTCGGTAAACGACCTTCCCCGTTCGGGTGACTAGCTATCACCGGAACGAACGTTTATAGCATGTCGACTTAGGATGTTTAGGGTTAGACAGCCGATGCGAACTTTATTTCTATTTTTATTTTTATGCGAAGTCATTAATTTTACGTTTACCTGATTTAGTAAGAATTTCCCGTTCTTAGCTTTAAGTGAGCCGTATTTGGAAATCTATTCCGTCTTCGTGCCTTAAGTGGGTTAATATTTTCATAATATTCCCCGATGATTATAATTTACACCATTTTCATTTTCCGTTGTGTTTCGCGTTTTTGTAAATTTCTTGCTTAAAACTCGCGTTTTACCTTAAACCTTACTTTTTATTTAATTTAACCAACACTATACTTTAATTAAACATTTATAAACTAAAAATAAAAAAAAATATTTTTTTTATAAACCAAGGCCCTATGGCCGGTTTGTCCACACACACACACAAACACTTTTCCTTTTTCAACTTTCTATAACACCATCATTTGTTTCACTTCTCTATACATGCAAACCTCTTCACTTCTCCTAGTTTCAAAAGATTCAAAATCCTCTTCCTTTTGGTCCTTCTTGCTGCCGAAATTACCCACACCACCACCATCATCATAAAAAAAATTCATCTCATTTTTATCCTCTTATCACCATCCATAAGTTGCTTGCAAAATTTGGAAGCTTTTCTTGAAGTTTTGAAGAAGTTATTGAGGTTTTAATGGAAGGTTTGAATCAAGACTAGTTGGATCTTGGATTCTTGTTATTTAGAGTGTTTTGAAGCATTAGGGTGAAAGATCTTGGGTGTTATAGTGGTTCTAATTCAGCCCCTAACAAGAAAGAAGCAATTGTTGGTTTTGATTTTCTTGTTTAAATCATTTCTAGTAAGGTTATCTCTAAATCTTTAATTTTTCTTTTGATTTTGATCCATGAAAATGGAAGTTTGATTCTGGAAATGCATGTTATATGATGTATGAGTTGTGTTTAAGGGCTTGGTATGGCATTGCAAGTGATGGGTTAGAGTTAGGATTGATGTTTGGATAGGTTTTAGAGTAAATAATAGGGACTGTTTTGAAACAGTAGCAAAAACGGGTTATAGCAAAAATATTTTGGCTTGGAGCCTATGATTAAATTACATGACTGGAAAGATACATGTCTTAGCATCATAGGATAGTTGGATGCTCAACCAACTCCTTGGGATGAGGGAGTTATGGTCAAAACAAGAAAATAGGTCAAATCTGGACCTATGATTAGAAAACGAGTTAAACTCCAAATTTTTGCCATAAAATGTTAGGTTTTAAAGATTGGGTCAGTGGTAGACATCTTAAGGAAGCCATAGCTTTTGGCCTCACCTTCATTTCTATCATGGTTTGGGATTTATGGCCATTTTAGTAAAGGGTAAATTTTTTGGAAACTTTCTGTTTTGGATAACCAGGGGTAAAATAGTCTTTTCACATAGTTACGAAACTTTGTAAATTATGAGACTTACATTTTTGGAAACTAGACACAAATAGCTTTCCAGGAGTGAAAGCCTCACATATAGAACATTTGTGAGCTAGGAGATATGAGTCCATGAAGTCGAGTTAAAATCAGAAACTGAGTTTTTACGTCTAGTCTAAAAATTTAAAAACGTATAGTACACCGTGATAAAATAAAAGTTAAAAGCCGAAACTTAGTAGATGTTCATTTGCCTATAAGACCAGGTCACAAGTCAATTTGGGGTTAAAAAGGACTTGGGGAAGTTCTAGTGGAATGCCATGCTTATCTCGGAAACACATCTCATGATCACATGTTTAATTTTTACGTATTGTTACTTTCTACGTACTAAGTCGCGTCACGTCTTTTAGGAGGTGCTTAGGAGTACTTCCCGCTCGTTCGAGACTCGTCATACTTCTGATTTAATTGTTTTTACGGTGAGTTCATAGCCTCGCCTTTCAACTTTTAAACTGTATTTATAAACCCCGCGAGGGAGATACATGCTTGTTTTATAAACTGAACACAAGAAATTTTATGGTATGCTGGACCCGAATATAAATTAATTGCATGAGTAGCTATTGCCAAAATACCCTAACATCATGAATCTTTAAAATGCCAATAATGGGAGAGCGCTAGTACAAGAAAAAAGATCTATTGGGTTACACCCATCTGGGGTAATTAATCGAATCCTTTCGAGCACCCAGTCAACTGACACATAGTATTAGAATTAGGTGTATAAAGGCAATAATACCTAGTTATGAGGGCAACTATTTTACATACAAGAATGTGTTAACGTTAAGGCAACTCGTGTCAAGCTCATTGCATAAGAAACATGATTAATGGCTTGTCCGTAACAACAAGTCACGTCCGATGAACATAAACTTGTGTTTCATTTTAATTCTCTTACAAATTCTATGGAATCACTCAACATTTTGTTGACTATTAAGCATGATATATATCTACAGGTAACCAAGGGTGATGGATGCTGTGTACGAGGAGTCTGCGCTAAAGTTTTTAAGAACTTGTATTTTGTTCCATTTTATAAAAACTAATTATCCATGTTTTGGAAAGCTCATGTTTGAAAGTTAATGCTGCCAGGCATAAACTTACAACTGCTGGTGAAAGTTAATGTTGTTAGGCATAAACTTACTACTATTGTTGAAAGTTAATGCTTCCAGGCATAAACTTACAACTGCTGGTGAACGTTAATGTTGTTGAGGGTATTTTCATAAATACTTTGATTAAGGGTTTCAATCACTCATTTAATCGATTTCATTCAATCATATACTCTTTAATCACAAACCCTAACTCAATTTTATCATCAATCATCAAAACCCAACACAATGACGACCCTAAAGTTTGCTGATACTCATAACATGGTCGCGTTTTTGGCTAAACCCACTTAAAGTGAAGGGTTTGAGCAGATTGTGGATTTTCTTAATGCACACACCATAAAGTGTGCTTTAACCGTTAATCCTACAATATATACTTCGTGTATTGAACAATTCTAGGCTATTATCAAGGCAAAAACTGTCAATGGGGAAGTACAATTACAAGCCCTAGTGGATGGAAAGAAGATTATCATCACTGTGTTGATTGTGAGAAGAGATTTTCAACTAGAAGTTGCTGAAGGTGTTGATTGTCTACCCAATGCTACTATTTTTGAACAACTTACACTGATGGGGTATGAAAAACTTTCTCAGAAACTTACTTTCTATAAGGCATTCTTTTCCTAACAATGGAAATTCCTCATTCATACGATTTTACAATGTCTAAGTGCAAAGACTACTGCATGGAATGAGTTTAGTAGCACTATGGCATCTGCAATCATCTGTTTGGCTACAAACTGGAAGTTTAACTTTAAAAATATATTTTTGAAAGTATGGTGAAGAAGTTGGAGAATGTGTCTGGTAAATTCTTGATGTATCCAAGGTTTATACAAGTGTTTGTGAATCAACAACTTGAAGGGATGCCTGCTCACAAGAGAATTTATATTGCACCCTCTCACACTAAGAAGATTTTTGGAAACATGAGAAGGGTTGGGAAAGGTTTTTCTGGAAGGGACACACCCTTATTTCAAACAATGGTGGTACAAGATCAAGCAAAAATAGGTGAAGGTTCAGCAAATCCTATTGATCCCCATCATACACCCACTATTATTCAACCATCAACATCTCAACCTCAAATGAAACAAAGATCAAGAAGGCCAAAGAGAAAGGACACTCAGGTACCTCAGTCTAGTGTTCCTAGTGATAATGTTGTAGATGAGGCTGTCAATGAGGAGATGGGTGATAGTTTGGTGAGGGCTGCCACTACTGCTTCTAGCTTAGAAGCAGAGCAGGACAGTGGTAACATCAATATGACCTGATCCAAGGCAACACTTAATGAACCAAGTTCCCCATGACCTAGTTTAGGTAGTGGTCCCAGGTGCCAAGAAACCATGGGGGATACAATTGCTCAAACTAGGTTTGAGAATGTATCTAAACATTCCAATGATCCACTGCTCGCAAGAGGTAACACACTTCGAAGTGGTGAGGATAGATTGAAACTTGAGGAATTAATGGCATTATGTACAACTTTACAAACAAGAGTTCTTGCTTTGGAAACAACAAAGACCTCACAAGCTGAAGAGATTGTTAGTTTAAAAAAGAGAGTCAAGAAGCTAGAGAGGAGGAAGAAGTCAAGAACTCAAGGACTTAAAAGATTATACATGGTTGGTTCATCTAGAAGCGTGGAATCCTTTGATGAAGAAGGTTTGGGTGAAGAGGATGCATCCAAACAGGGGAAGATATCTGATATTGATGATGATGCAGAAATTACCTTGGTTAGTACTCATTTCGATGCTGATACAGATATGTTTGCAGTACATGACTGATCCGCACGAAACGTGCTCGTCGAGTAATAGTATAGTATAGTAATTCCTGTAGGATGTGAAAATTGCTTGAGGACAAATAATAATCAATCTTTCCGGAGTCGAAGTCCCAACGAGGTTTGAATTGAACAAATCACGATTATGTTTTCGAAGAATAATGCTTGATTATCTTTTAAGGCTTTTGGTTTTAAAAACTACTTTTTAATACTAAGAAAATTAAACTAAAATTATACTAAACAATTAAGCTACGAGAATTATACTAAAATGATCTAAAAGATTATTAAAATGCAAATGCTTACTAAGTGATGTGAAAAGTTCATTAAGTGTGAATTAAGGTTTATTAACGAATTAACGTCCTTAGAAAAGATAGTTATCTCACAACGTTGGCTTATATTGACTAAAATCTCTTTATAAGATATTAATTACTAGATGTGTAGTTTAACTATTTTTCTGGGTTTTGCCCTTCAAAATATTTAAACCACAAATCTAAATAATCCAAAATTTATTAATCAATTAAACCTTTTTCAAATCCACACTTAATTCCCAATTCATAATATCACTTAACAAGCACTAATTAAACTACTCACTACTCATAATGATCAAACAAGCTAAGCAAAACATTTTTAAACTAAGCTACACTAATAAATTGAAAAAGGATAGAAAATGGAACCGAATTAAAGACCCGCAATTAAACGAATACCACCTAATTTATTTAGCTAAGCAAATAATCAAATTCAGTCTAGCTAAATAAACCCTTAAGCTCCACGCCTCGTGAGTTGACCGGTACCAAAAAGTCAAAAACATACAAAACTGTTAAACGAACACAGTTTATAACAATTTGTAATTTGTAAATTCAACTTTTTTTCAATTCCTCTTAATATACACACTTGGCCCAAATTGCTTTTCATAAACCAAACGCAGCCTAGGCCCAACGAACCAAACGAAACCTAGGCCCAACAAACTAAACGAAACTTATATCTTTCTAACATAACGCAGCCCAATTCGTGTAACATTTTGAATCAGTTTTAAACAAGTTTGTATTTAAGAAACTACAATAAGCTAACAAATCTTAATAAGCTGAAGTGTAAGATACGCTTGCAGAATAAGTCACGATAACAATAATTTAGAAAACTTATTTCAATTAAGCAATGAGTAAGAAATTTCACACAACCAAACCAAGCTTAAGCCATAAACTAAACAGAACTAAATCCGAATAAAGCACTACAAGACAAATAATCACTACTAATATGCAAACGAGAATAAGCTAATATCCTGGAGATAAACACCTTCTGAAACCGAAATAACCTTAATCTAAATTAAAACCTCTACAATAAGCTAAACAACTTTAAGCTAAATCGAGATCTAAAACTTATACTACTTAATAAGCCAACACTAAAACGAATTAAGCTCAAAACTAAATTAAAAAGCTTCGAAAGCAGCAACTAGAAATCTAATTAAGCTCAAAGCACTTTAAAACACCAAAGATCATAATGAATAAGCAAATAAGCTAACGAAAATTTAATCTAAGAATATAAGCTCACTCTAAACCAAATAAGCTATTTAGAAGCTTATCTTAACAGAATATATGAGCTTCTAATAAACCAAAAACGATATAAGCACAGAAATAATCTATACTCGAGCTTATTATAGCTTATTATTTTGAAAAGTACTTAAAATCATTTGAGAATGAATTGATAGAGCTTTGAGAGCTTTTAGGAGTCATTTTCTAAACCTTTAAGAACTTTTGAGAAGAATAAGCTACGAAAATAAGCACGAAGAGATAGCTTATTGAATAAGCAAACACGAAAAGGAAGAGAAACGAACGAATAAGCAAACGAATAGCAAACCAAGATCTCCAACAAACTTTAAACCATTTTTTTATAATAATCCAAAATCTTAATAACATAGAAATAAGCTGGTTCGTCTAAATAAGCAAGGAAAACTGAAATAAGCTATTACAAAGAGCAGCGCGCGCGTGCAGGGGGGGGGGTGGGGGAGGGCTCAAAACTAAAGTAACTATAAAATATTAACCGCGCGAGCGCGCGCGAGCGGGGGCGTAGGTGCTGCAAAAATAAGGGAGAACGAGTTGTATTAGTCGTGTGTGTGGGCTGTGGGGATCAGTGGATGGGGGGGAAGGGAGGGGGTGGTTTAAAATTGGGGGTGCGCTTGCAGAGAGGGGGGGTGAGCGTGCGAGGTTATGGAATGAAGAGTCCCAATCAATCCACATCACGTGTGTAAAGCACCTCGGATCGAACAATTACACACTACATTAGCCCCGCTGTGATTGAGCCACGTGTTAATTCTTTGTTGCTTCATTTGTACGCAGAATATCATCCGTAGGATATCTTATTTCATAATTTTGCACCAGATTAATGAAAGTAATAGAAATCTAATCCAATCGCTACGTGTTTCGAGCCGCTCAAATAGTAATATGTACGCGTTCCATAATCAATCTTTAGTGGGAGAGCGTGCGGGGGGGCCGAGTCGGGATGGTGAAGATGATTATTACATCTCACCTGACATGATGTCATGCCTGCATCATCCAACTCTTTATTATTCATTTTATTTTGGGCTTGGGCTGGTCTGACCTATAAAATGGGTTATGGACCGGCCCAATAGGATCTGAGGGCACCGTTGGACTTGTTTTTCCGTGCTCTTTCCAATGGCATGCTCGGGGACTTTTCACGACTTTGTCTTGATTTTGAATAATAGGAACCTAAAATTGAGGGGAGCCCGACAACCGTAATTACCTTATTTATATCGTCCGTTTTCAATCATTTTTACCTCAAGGACATAAAAATACCAGACAAACATAATTTTGCATGATAGATTAACCAGGTATTTAGCATATTTTAGTCCATTAATAGTGTTTTAATAACGGGGTATAAACACTGAGTGTTTTAGCATCACATCAGATTCCCCCCACTAAGCCCATTGCATGTCCTACACGCAATGTTAAAAAAAAAAACACGAAAGCGTTAAATAATTGAGAGGCGAGCGGGGCGGCGCTTTAACTTATGAACCCCCATAATTACGGGGGGAGGGCGGGAGGCGAATACAAAAAGATCCAATAAAATGTATAAAAATCATTTAATTTGCATGCACCGATCCCGATTAAAAACCATATATTAAATAATAAATACAAGATAAGTTATTTTTTATAAAATTTTGGCAAAAAGCTTAAGATAATAGTAGTTCATATCCTTGATATTTCACAAATCCACAAACTACGCTCTCTATCGTCTACAAAATCACAGCCAAATATAAGAGTAATTGAAACACTACTCATAAATGGCTAATTGTGTAAACGGCAGCTTACCTGTTCGCCTCCCTTATTCTTAATTTCCTCTAAGGATTTTTATATTATATTAGTGACAATTAAATTAATGTCCTTATTTGCATAAAGTGCTCAATTTAGATCTATAATTAGTTTTTTGACATCCTTTCTAACGACAGAACTATTATGGTGATTATACAAATAAGGTCCACATTAAGGTTTTAATTTCGCATGATTTAGGGGTTATCCTTTTTATTTCATCCGAAACAACTCAACTATGAGTCCAGAGACGGAGGCTTTATTTAGATAACCCCGGAGTCGAAATTTGGTTTTATTATTATTATTATTGCAACATTATTAAACCTCGGTCCTTAAAAACAACTGGCCAAACACATCGTATGGTGCGAGCCCGACCAAGGGGTCCATGAGTCCCTTAATCACCCCTCGGTAATTTCCTCGACCTTTTTGAAGGCTGTAACATCGGTTATGAGCCGACAAGATGCAGCAAACTTTTATCAGTCTCGGATTATTATTCTTACTATGGGCCTTATTTAGAAGACTGCCACATCGGTTGTAAGCCGGCAAGAGATGGTAAACTTTTATCAGCCCACAGTTTTTATTATTATAATTATTACCTCCACCCTTTAACATAGACTACCACATCGTTGTGGCACGGCAAAGGTAGTGGTCCTTATTTCGGCTTCGTTTATTACATAACTATTTATTCTAGCCAAATTTCTAGTATTGTGGTTCATTTAACAACTGCCACATCCGGTATGGTGAGCCGATCATGGTCCAGGAGTCTATTTTCCCCACAACACTGACAAAACCCTCGATGTGTACCTTAATTTCACACCAGAAGGAATCTATACTAAGGGACTCTAAACTAAGAATCGCAAACAACCAAAAGCAATATTTATTATTTAACAATATAACGTTTATTAAACTGGTGGTAGGGGGGGGGGGGGGGGGGGGGGGGGGGGGGGGGGGGGGGGGGGGGGATTGGGGGGGGGGGGGGGAGCAAAAAGCCACAATTAAGAAAGGGGGGGGGGGGGGGCCCTCTTATGAGTTTCTAAAGAGATCCGCACTCACTAACCTTAGCATCTAACTTATATTCAACTCTATCATTTTTCGTTCTTTGCAAAATTTTAAAGTCAAGCAAACGCTAAGTCTCGAATGCTAAGGGGAAAACTAGAGTTTAAAACTTGGTCAAGTCAAAAGCTTAGGGCCAATCTACGACCAATTTATTTCTATATTTTTAAATTATCATCATTTTTTTTCATTTTTCCATTCAATTTTTTTTTTTTTTATATATATAAAAATATATATATCATAAAAAAATTTATTTCTGAAAAAATTTTGGTCAAAACGGGGTTTGCGTGAGACACAAGGGGGGGGGGAATAAAACAAGCATAAAGGGGTTACGTGAAGACAAGGAAAATGCCAGTAAGATCAAATCGAAAGATCCCCCCCATACTAGAACTACACATTGTCCTCAATGTGAGACTGTCACCCCCATACTAATTTCAAGGCATAATCCACATATTAAGGGGTCTCTACGCAAATCTAAAGCCGTTTATTAATTATGCTATTTGATAAACATTAATCAATAAGATCTAGGATATCGGATTTCCATATATAAGCATGCGTAGGATTGAAGATCGAGTGAACGATGGACAAAACCACGAGCACGAGAGTCTTCAAAATCCAGGGCAATCCTGGACATAAAACACAAAACACGAAACACGAGAAAGGAAGAGGCGAGCCTCCTCACATCACACTTATTAATAAATATTATACTAATATACTACTACTAAGGATAAGCATGGGTTGCCACCCACGAAGCGCTTGTTTTTGTTAACCGAGTCTTGAGCCTGACTCGATCCCCCATACTTGATTTGGTCAAGGAGGATAGAAATGGAGATAAGGAACATCCAAGATAGGAATGTCCCATCCATAAATCATCATCGGGCTTTCAAAATCATTAATAAGCTGAAAAACTTTAAAGCCCCGATGAGATAGAAGATGAGGAGATTTCTCCTCTTTTGAAATGAGAATTCCAGGATTGAAAATTTTGTCCTTATTTTCGGATGAAAATGGAAGCAAAGTGTCAAACACTGGATAAAGGGTGGGAAAAATATTAGGCACATAAACACGAAGTTCTCTTGTCGAATTATCAGAAATATCTTCCACCACAACTCTAGTTAACTCGCCCAGCTCGGGCTCAATCTCAAAGTAGAAACAATCATACTCCGAAAGAAAAATATTAGCATGAATAGTGGTACTGCCACTATTCTTCTCTTCACTATCAAATCTAAAAGTCTCAAGCTCAGGTAAAGAGAGAAATGTTTCAGATTTTTCTAAGAAAAAGTCACTATCCTCAACGGGGATAGGAAATGAGGAGGGAGACTTGAGCACAAAATTAGTAGATGGAGTGGGATTGTCATTTAATGATTCAATCTTAGCAATAAGAAGATTGATATTCAATAATTTTTCACGAAGTATATCGTCCTTGATTTTCAGAAGAATATTAGTGTCAGTCTCTCCATCTTCTAGGTCAAAATTCTTCACCTCCTCTAAGCTGACGATCTCAGAATCGGGAGGTGATGCCTCAACATAATCGAAGTCCTCACTATAAAATGGATTGTCATCACTCAAAGTACAATCATTGTTAGAATCGAAGAAAATATCAAAATGATCTTTTAAAGCGTCAAGAGGGGGAGAATTATCATATAACAATTGCTCAACAAGACAAATATCTTCTTCAGGATCAAAATCAACTTCATTAATTTCTGGCGGGATTAAGTCGATATGAGCGAGTTCACCAGCAAACTCCTCCAGAAGAGAATCAATCTTAGGAGAATAAACTATCAAAGTATCTCGATTAAGTAAAGATTCTATAAGATCAGACTCGGCATCAAAGTGATTACTATCATTTCCCTGAGCAATTGTAGAAGATTCATCACAAAAGGGCACATCACACTCACTTTTATTATTGGATAAATCCTTGGACTCACTTGGGATTGGGACAAGGTCCTTAACACTAGACTTTATTACTTTGTCTGATTCCGTTTTCGGAATAGTGCTAAGATGCTCGTCCCCCATACTTAGAGAGTCATCGGGCTCCTTGGTGGGTAAGACGGGTGCGATTGCAACTGACAAAGGAAGTTTAGAAATAATATCTTTCAAAGGAATAGAACTCTCCTCGTCATCATCATCATCATCGTAGTAAATAGGAGGCTTCTAATATTGAGAACTAACTTTAGTTGTATGCTCTTCTATATTATTTTCTTCCTGCTTTTCTTGAACGTATTTATTTAACTTTT